>RRYC01000142.1:0-140075 GCA_004016185.1 Quambalaria eucalypti
GGGGGGGGGGGGGGGAGGGCGAGTGGAGCATTGGAACAATCACCTGATGCCTCGACCAATTTTACGCAGCAGTGGCTGCATCGCCGTAGCTTCGGCCCAAGCTTCCATTGGATGCGTGATGCTCAGTGACAGGGTCGTACCACCCGTTGCCACCTCCTGTTTGGGTATGGTGCACCTGCTCTTGGCTGCTTTCTCGGTCGATGGAGGACTGCGCGTGCCCAGCCGAACCCATTGGCATAGGCAAGCCGCTGGCTGATCCACTGGCGCTGCTGGCGTCAAAGCTACCCGTCCTAGGCTGATACGTCGAAGAAGTCGAGCTACTGAAACTTGCTCGATGAGCAGCAGCATCAAAGCTGGCACGGTGATGGGCTTCACCCGGAGGAAGAGGCCACCCGGCAGATCCAAACGTGGGTCCATCGTGATAGCTGTGTTGTGGAGGTTGGTGCAAGCCGGGCGCACCCCCGCTACCCAGCGCATGGTCATGATGGCTGAACGGCATGCCGAATCCGTTTCCTGGCGGCGGTGGAAGCTGTCCAGCGTATACGGCATCATAACGCAACCCTTGGTTCGAAGGCTTTCCGCTAGCCCCATTGGAAGATTTCGCCTTGTCGCTCGATGAAGCACCCTCTCCTTTGCCCTTGCGCTTCCGCTTGGGTGGGTTCTCCTGATAGTAGCACTCTCGCTTCCCGATTCTACACTGTTTGCACGGGGTGCCATCCTGCGCACACTTGACTTTGCGCTTTCTGCAGACGAGGCAGTCTGTACGAGACCGTTTGAACTTGGCTCGTCGCGTGACTCCACCGCCCGGTCCGAGCTGAGGAGGCGAGCCCGCAATTCCCACGGCCTGGACATTGTGGCCATGGGGGTCGAGCCCAGGCTGCTGCAATAAATCGGCCGAGCCCATGTGTCCCGGCGGCACGAGGCCAATTGCGGCAGCGCCCCCACCTGCTGCAGTATTGTGGTAGGAGCTCGTAGGGTATGGATGTCCGCGGCCAGGTGCCGCAATGGCACTCGAACTCATGGATCGGAATCGAGTGGGTGAGTCAGAGTTACTGCCGAAGGCATCGTACTGAGTATACGTTGTGCTGCCGCCAGAGCCGATGCCAAGTCTGCCCGTGGGTGCGCCATGCTGCTCGTAGGAAGACCTGAGCTGACCCTGGGGATTCGAGACGTTTGGACCCCACGGCCAGGAGCGACCGGCGGTGGACGCGGATGCAGTCGGAGCCGTTGTTCCAAATGCCT
Organism: Quambalaria eucalypti; assembly: GCA_004016185.1. Lineage (NCBI taxonomy): Eukaryota > Fungi > Basidiomycota > Exobasidiomycetes > Microstromatales > Quambalariaceae > Quambalaria > Quambalaria eucalypti. The sequence goes on from RRYC01000142.1 coordinate 1,243, forward strand.
TTGCACCGACTCCTGTGGGGGTACCAGAGAGGGGACGCCCACGCTCGTCCAGAGAGAAGCGACGATCCACTACACCGGCCTGTGGAGGGTAGCGGCCACTACCAATGTTGCCGTAGACGGACTGAGGCGTGGCAGCCGAGTCGAGGGAGCTTGTGCTGGTACTGCTCATGCCCATGTTGCTCAACTGACCGTCGAGGGAGTAGACTGAGTTGGTGCGCGTGCCCGGATGCGAGGACAGCGAGGGCGATGTGGGCGTCCACGAGGAATTATAGTCGTTGGGAGAAGTCGCCGAGGAAATGGAGCTGTGACGTTGGTGAATGGAGCCGGGGTCCATGTTGTGTGACTGGGGCAGGTATCCAGCGTTATTGCTGCGGTATCCGGGAGAGGCAGAAAGGCCTGCCGATGTGGGAGAGTGGCCGCGGTACTGGTGGGGCCCACTACCGCTACCGACACCGACAGCGCCGCTACCGACACCGACAGCGCCGCTACCGACACCACTACCGCCACCGTTGCCAGACTGATAGGCGCCGTTGCTAGTCATGGGTGATTGAGGCTCGGCTGTGGGGCACGAGGAGGTGAACGAAGCGCGTCCAAGAGTGAGCTGGTGGGTCATGCGTACCTTGGCTCGCTAGCACCGCAACGTACCATAATGACCCTGCGAGGCATGATTGTCTGATGCGGGGTATGCTGGGTCTACAGCGTATGCGCTGCGTGGGCAGAAATGGGGAGAGACGCCGGGGTCAGGATGCATTCATTCCGCGCATTCATTCCACCACTCGGCAGGCACTGTGGCCCGTGGAACGCTTTTGGCCGCTCAACCTCCAAAATCACCAGAGCCAAACGCCTGCGCCTCGCGCGAAACTTACCTCGAAGGCATTTCACTACCCCGATATGAGACGTTTGCAGGGACCATACGAGGGTCCCAGTGAGATTGATTTGAAGAGGAGACTTCCATCGTTTGACGACGCCGCCCTTTCGGGTGAGCTTGGGCAGCCGGGGTGACTCGGTGGGGCAGCTAGAGAGAGCAAGTGAGGTAAGGTAGCGGGGCGTCGAGTCCGACGCGTAGGTACGAAACCGATTAGTTGGAGCGGCCGACGCTCAAGGAGGTGGAAAGAAAATGGTCGTATGGACAAGGTCGGGGGAGCGAGGCGTTGCGAAGTCGAGTCGTGGTATGATACGCGCGGTGAGAGGCACGAGAAAAACAGGCAGTCGTGGTCGAAAGGGGAGGAAAATGGGAATATGGGGACGCGAAGAGATGAGGGAACCGTTGTTCTTCAGGATGGGAGAAAAAGGAAGAGAGAGAGAGAGAGAGAAAGAGAGAGATGTGGACAACGCTAGCGGCTGTTGTGGGGTATCAGGCAGTGTGCTGGGGTAGTGAGGATTGGGGGAGAAGGGGGGGATTCAGAAGCCACCGGTTCGCTGCGAGCCAGGCAAGGGTTGTCGATGTCCAGTGACGGCGAATGCGCAGAGGGGCGAGGTGGCAGCGATGCAGCGATGCAGCGATGCAGCCTTGTGAGGACGAGATGTTGGAGCTTTGGTTGTCTCTGGAGTGTGTAGGGTGGGCGAGTGAGTGAGCGAGGGAGTGGCAGGCACTCAGACTGCGGGACTGCGGGTGCGAATCAGGGAAAGAGGCGCGAGGTAAGGGCGGAGCGGAGGCAGTAGAGGGAAGGGGAGGGAGTTGGCAGGCAGGCAGGCAGTGACGGTGCGGATGCAGTGCATCTGTGATCCGATGCAAGGCAGGGGCCGCCAGAAACCTCGCAGGGGAAAAGTGGGTCGGTGGATTCGGTGGGTCGGTGGGTCGGTGGATGTTTGCAAATTTGCGGTTTGCGGGTTTGCGGTTCCGCGGGTTTGCGCTTTGCTGCATAGGAGGAGGAGGAGGGAAGCGAGGGAGCAAAGGCTGTCCCGCCTATCATCCCTGCCCCGGTGGATCGATGGCAATCGGGACCGTACCGATGGTACGGGACGGCAAGGTACAGACTTGCCCTGGGAGCAAGTGGCAAACCACCGAGTTTGAGGTTGCTGCTGCTCCTGGTGACGAGTGATGAGTGATGAGTGTGCCTTGCGTCGTGGAGTAAAGAGAGGGGTTCGTTCTGTATCGTATCCCCCATCCCGTATCCCCTATCTCGGATTCAGCAAACATCGTGCCACCTCACCACCGTTAGGCGCTCCTCATTCCCATACCTTCTCGCTCCCTACCACGATCAAGCTTGGCGATCATCATTCCATCCACGATCCAAGGTATCGCCTTGCACCCCCGTCTCATACCGTCTAGCACCACTCACCCTGCCTCATCCTTGCCCTTGGAGCCGCAGCGAAGGACGTCAGCACGTCAGCATGACAGCTCCGCGCCCACCCGCACCCTACTTTGCGCCGATCTCGCCGCACGAGATGGGGCTCGCCCCTACCGACACCCGCACACACGTTCGTGGGGCTGGTGAGGGAAACGACCCCCCGCAGGGACGCGCCGCCCCCGCCGTGCCCGTTTCAGCGGCCTACGAAGACGAAAACAGCGACGAGGAGGATGACGATGACGATGAGGCCTCGCGGTACAGTAAGGCGAGTGGCGCGCAGGGTATGAGTGTGCTCTACGATGGGCACATGCATATGCACACGCACGAGGACGCGGACGACCTGGTGCACGAACTCGAGTACGAGATACGAAGGGTGCTCCTCCCCCGTGAGCGTGGCGGGCAGGGGCAGGCCCTGGGAGCTTCTGTGGCGAGGGCGGCTACTCCCGTGCCTGCGCGGGTACGCGCACATGTAGCCGAAGTAGAGCTTACGAGGAGTGGACTGACGACACTCCAAGGCGGTGCCGAAGCGGGACCCACGCAGACGCAGACACAGACGCAGACACAGCTTCTCCCACACCAGAGCGACTCGCCCTTGGCCTCGCCCTCGCCCTCACGCTCCGAGTCCGAGTCGCGCACAGCCTCCGTCGTCCCTGGGGACTTTTCTCCTGCGGCTGCGAGCTCTTCCCTCATGCACGAAGGCGAAGGCGAAGAGGCAGACGCCGAGCACGGCAAGACCCAGACCCAGAGCGAGCTCGCGGCCGCACCCGACGAGGCGGGCCGCCTTCGCTTTGAGCATGCGCCCCGCCGCGGCGATACGCTACGGCTGCACGATTCCGCCTTTGACGAGGGGTACGTCCGTCTGGGTGTGCGTGTGCCCGAGTCGGTGGTACTGCCCGCGTCGGGGCCCGCCGTGGACCTCCCGCCCGCACCACCTTATAGGAGCTATGCGTCCACGCCCCCGCCTCTTCCCCCGCCCGGACCTTGCGAAGAGCGTCGTGCAGCCAGAGCCGAGGTGGCATTGGCGCTCCCACGGGATATACCCAGCGTGAGCTTCTCCCCGCAGAGGCGCAGTCGTCCCTGGAGGGAGACGCTGCGGCGGGCGCATTTCCGCGAGGAGCGCAACGGCAATGGCAACGGCATCGGGAACGACTCGCCCACGACTCGTACCCCGCCTTATTCGCACTACTCGCCCGGGGGAAGTCTCCAGCCACCTTCGGAGTCCTTTCTCGCCTTCCAGCAGCAGCAGCAGCAGCAGCAGCGAAATCAAAAGCGTGCTACCGCCATCGCGAGCCGCAGCCGCCATGCCTCGCGACACCAGTCGCAGAAGCCGCACGCGGGGAACGGTCCCTACGTGCACAACTGGGCGATGCCGAAGCACCACCCGCACCCGCCACCACCGCATAGAAATCATCGGTACGACCCTTTGAATGACTCGCCGCGCCCAGATGAGCGGTACGCCTCGGCGTATGCTGCTGCGGCGGCGCACACGGGGCATTACTCGCTGAACTTCAACCACGGTCCCGCGGGTGGGCGCCTCCCCACTTCGGCCTTTTCCCCCACGACGCCCTCCTGCGCAGCGGGGAGACGCCCACCCCACTCGGGCGGCGGCGGTGGCGGCGGCGCCGGCCCAACACCCAGCAGCGGCGACAGTGGTGGCGCGGGCTCCTTCGCATCGAGCGGCACGCCCGTCTCGCACGCCCCCAACTTCGAAGACCTCTTCTTTGATTTGCTCTTCGTCGCCAACCTCGCAGTATACGCCGAGGCACAGCAGCTCACGACCCTCTCGAAGGTAGGCGGGTTCCTAGCCTACTTTTGCCTCCTCTGGTGGACGTGGTACTCCCACAGTCTCTTCGACGTGCGCTTCCGCACGCGCCCGGGCATAATCAAGACCTACCTCGTGTACTACCCGCAGCTGTTTAACCGCCTTGTCCAAGTGGGGATATGGGTCGCGTTCACTACCACGGGGGGACAATTCGTCCGGTTGGACTTTGCGAGCTTCTCGCAGATTTACGCACTGAACAGGGTCAGCCTCGCATTCGACTATCTCATCATCGTAGTAGACAAAGCGAGGGGCGTCTATCGCGGGAGCGACGTAGATGGGTTTACGGTGCCGAGCGTCCGGCGCATCGACCACGACGAGAGCGAGGTTTACCCCGAGACGAGGCACGGGGACCGCCTGTTCAAGGCGCACCGCCCGCTCGTCCTCGCTCTGATGGGAAAAGTCCCACAGGTGGACCTGGCGCGGGCTGGCAAACTCCCGCCTAGTCGACAAGAGGTGAAGAGGAGGCGCAAGGCCGAGAGGAGGCTGATCTTGCAAAGGTGTCTCGGGCCGGCAATTGGCCTAGCTGCGACGTCTATATCGGTGAGTGCCGGGTGCCAGAGGCAGATACATATACGCCAAGTCGCTGACCAGACTCCGTTGCCCACCCGCCAGGCCTTCATCTGGTTCATGTCGAGCAAAATGTCAATGGAGACCATCGACGCAAGCACGAAGAGCACGCGCAACGCCTCTGGCAGCATGGGCCGTTTCGCAGTGTGGTTCAGCGCGACCCTCGCGGAGATTGTGCTCCTCTTCTTCGCCGAGTGGAAGACGGGCATGATCTCCCTCCGGCACACGCAAATTTGCGAGCGGCTGGCACTCTTCGCAATCGTCATTGTCGGGGAGGGCTTCAGCACCATTGGGGGGACGCTGAATCGCCTCAGTCCGGGATTGCAGAAGAAGGCTACGTCAGGGGATAGGCGCTTCATCCCGTCCGACGGGTGGGACATGGACGTCGTCATGCAGGCCAGCGCGACGGTGCTCGTGCTCTGCTTTTCCTTTGTGACGTACTACCGCGATGCCATGCTCGAGCTCCGGCACTCGTCGTCCTTGACGATTCTCAGCTGGAGCTTCTTGCACGTCGTGTACTTTGCCGCTGCGGCCTTGCTAGTTGTCGGGCTGAAGCGCCTCATCGGTTTCCACAGCACCATTTCGGCCTTTACGGTGGGTGGCGCGAGTTGCGCGCGACTGCTGACTCCTCGAGGGACTGCGCCTGTGCTGTGCTGATCATGATGCTCCTCTTGCTCATCCGTCTTCCCACCGCCCGCAGCGCTTCATGCAGACTCCCGGGCTCTACCTGCCCGACAAGCCCCTCTACGCCAATTATACGACGAGCGAGGCCGTCGCTGACCTCATTCACCGAGCGCGGGCGCATGCCAACATGACGAATGCTCCGCTGAACATCACCGCGCACGCGCTGAGCAAGTCGAATCTGACGTCGAACTTCCTGAATCTCACGGCGAGTTCCCCGGAGACGCACATCTTTGCCATCATCAGCGTCATCGAGGGCTTCGATGGGGTGTCGATCCCCTCGGTGGACCAGGCCGTGGCCCTCGTCAAGGCCGCGGCGCAGCTCGTCAAGGTCGATCCTGGCCCGTCGATGCAGCTCCAGTTGCCCGATATGATGAACTACGTGTCGATGCTGAAGAGCGTCAAGTTCATCGAAGTCTTTATCCGCGAAGGGCTCTTCCAGTTCAAGTACGTGTACTTAGCCGGCGCAGTCATCTACGTCTGCGACTGCTTCATCAAGGGCATCGCCGTGGGGAAGCGCAACTTGAAGCAGAAGATGCCTTCGTGAGTGGCGCGGTGGACGTGGTGTATATATAGGTACTAGCGCAAAGTGACCTTGCTGACCGAGAGCGCTCTGGCCGGCATACAGTCTCATCATCCGCTTTTGCACAGGCGTCCTCCTCTCCCTGATGCAGATCACCTACTTTCGCTACGCGCTCATCCCCTCTTGGGCGGCCCTCAACGGTGGCATCCCCATCCTCGCGGCGGTAATGTGCGCGGAGGTAATCGCGCAACTTGTGCTGAACTGGTATACCCGCTGGCGGATGGAGGTCCGTACGCGCGCAAAACTCGCGAGCAAGCTCGAGGGCGAGCAAAGATGGGCAGCAATGAGGTGATGCTGGCGGTGCGAGGCCTGTGGATGGAGTCGTGGTCGCTGTCGCGCAGCGGGGCCGGGGTTGCAGCGTGCGAGTCCTTGCTCGCTCACGGCTCGGCTCGGCTCGTATCAAATGATGAGAAGCTTCCCACACATGCCGTGCCTGCTTGCGAACCAGAAGCGCATGTATCGCAACAAAGGCAGTAGAGTGAGGTGAGTACATGCTTGTGGGTTGCTTACCCCGAGTGTGGGGCCCTACCAAGATCTGGTGCGACGGCTGGCGAATGCTCGCCTTGCCAGGTCGACCGCCGTGGTCCTCATCTACATTTGCTTGATCGCAACGAGCCGTGAGATGGCAGGACCCGTGGCCGGCGGGAAAACCATGGTATGCCGTCATCGCCGCCGCTGCTGCCGCGGTGCCGACAAACAAGAACGGGAACCTCGGAGCCAAACGAGGAGCAGTATTTGCACTTTGAGGAGATGACGCCCGTCCCTCTCGGCTGGAGTCATTGCGAGGCTAGGCCGAGTGGAGCGGCACCGTCCTGCCTCGAAGTGACGTACTCTTCGGCACCGCCCGGCCCCGCCGTTACCAGTGTTCCTAATTGCGAGGGAGCGAGTGTTTTGTACCAGAGGCCAGCCCAGAGCGCGACGCAAATAAGGTCTTGCCAGACTGCGTTTGTGTCTCAAGACGCCGTAGTCAGAATGTCCCCGCGCAAATGAGCAAGAAGATCTTGAACCATGTCAATGAGGTTGCTGTGCCAGCGAGTGTTCGCAAGGTCTCGTGTGTGCGCTGGCATGTCTGTACCTTGTGCCTTGTGGCAGCAGCAAGTCTCGATGAAAAAGTGCCGTCGGCACCTGACCGTATTTTTAGCAGCTCAAGTTGAGCTGGTGAGTTTCCCCCGCTCTTTGTGTGTGAGTGTGCGTGTGTGTCTCGAGAAGAGCGTTTGCAGCAAGCCACATGGTGTCCTATTCCCACTCCCATTCGCCCACTCGCCCATTCGCCCACTCCGCCCGTCGCGTCGTCCCGCCCTGTCAGTGTTTTGATTCTGGCAGCGACACGACACGACACGACACGACACGACGCGCCGTCCTGCGCCACCCTGCGCTGCCGGCATGAGGCATGCATCGCTCATTCACGGCGGCGACCTGGCCTGGGCGGGCGGTCTATTGGACGTTGTGTGGCGTGGCGTGGCGTGGTGTGGCGGGGCAGGGCGGGCGGGAATTGTGGTGTTGCTCGATTTGAATTGAGGGGGAAACCCCGATTTGCGACAGCATCGAGTCGACGCTGCGATTCGGGAGGTCCTTTTCGTCGTCGTCGTCGTGTCCAAAAGGGGGCGTGGCGTGGCGTGTCGCCTCGTCGACTCAGATCTCACTGACGCGGCGTTTGCGCAGCGACGTTGCTCTGGTCCACTTTGACAACCTTGGATTTTGCCGTCGCATCGTCGCATCGTCGCATCGCATGGTCCGATTGGACGTCGGCCCACCGACGACCCAGGAGAGTCAAGTGCCCAGGCGTGGGTGCGTGTGCGCGCGGCCAAGGAGATCCACCGACTGCACCCGTGTGCCAAGGCTGCTTGCTTGCTGCACCTGGCTGCCTTCAAACGAGAATAGGAACGTCGAAGCGGAACTCTCACCAGCCTTGGCTGCTTCGCCCGCCTTCAATGCAGCCGTGGGAGACGTTTCGGAAGCTTCACAGGCGCTTGCTCCCATTGCGAGCACGACCTGATTGTCAAGTCAGCGCTGATTTTGTACCCATGCCCAAGGAGCTCGCGCCAGTTCGCGGAAGTCCAACGAGGTCGGTCTGTCCGTCCGTCCGTTCGGTGGCTTGGCCCGACGACGAACAAGGTCCAAGCTCCGGAGCCGCTGCTGAGTGCAAACAGCTTCGCTGCTTTGTCTCTGCGCGGGACAAGAACAACGACGACAAAAACAACAGCATCAACAATCTCTACGCGAGCCCCGCCGACCGTCGGCATGGCTGGCCATCACTACCGTAAGCATAAGCACTTGGCTGGCGAGTGTGCTCGAGCCGCCTCGAGCCGCGCTACGCTTGCACCAAACAAAAACCGCCCGCCCTTGATCGGCACCCTCCTCTTGCCGTCGCCGTCGCCGTGTTTCGAGCTTGAGGGTGTGTGTGCGTGTGCGTGCCGTCGGAATCGAGGCGGAGTGTAATGTAGAAGCCGGCGTCGGCCCCTGGCCGTCCAGCATGAAGGTCGACGCGGACGCGGACGCGGACACAGACGATGCTGCGAATCGAGTCGCCGTGAGGGATTACGATGCGAACTGCCCGCGCGTTCCCGCCGCTCCTTCGTTCGTTCGCGGCGCCTGCCGAGGCCTCCAAAAATCCCGACGACAGACCAACGGGAACGACGACTGACCGCCACGACGACGAGGATGGACTCCCCTTTTGGTCAGTCTCCCTTGGTTGAGTGCCTCCAGTCCCCGCAGCCGCCCCTGCCTCTGCTCGCTTCGCTTGCCCTGCGCGCGCCTGGCTGAGCTGACAGGACGATCAAGAGGCAGTCATTTGCGTCGTTTGCGCTGTCTGCGTCGTTTGGTGCGACTTTGACTGGCCCAGTGCCCGCGCGCGTGTTGATGCAGGCCGTGCTTTGCGCAGATTCTGTTGAGGTGCTCATGCGGCGCGCACCTCGGCGCTCCAACTGTGTGGGACTGAAATTGACACAGCCCTGGGCCCGCACCCGCCGTGCGTGTTCTCTGTGTGCTCAGTATTGCTGTCCCTGAGTTGGCGCGCCTCGATGGCCTGCCGATTGCCCATCAGCCAGCCAGCCCGAGCTACCCAGCCAGCCAGTCAGACCCCCTCCCCGCACCGCCGACTGCAGGCGGCATGACTGGGCGGCGTGACTGACGCAGTGCCCAGCCGATCGTCCGTCCGTCCGCTCGCCCGCCGCGTTTCAATTTAGTCGAGTTTTCTTCGCCCCGCCAGCCCTGCCAGCCTGCCAGCCAGTGAGCCAGTGAAGCCCTTCAGCCTGGACCCGCGTCAGCCCACACACGCCACACTAGCCCAACCCCCAGCGACGACAGCAGGGACCCCTCTCTCTGTGCTCGCCCCGCCCCGCCTGGCCTCGCCCCCGCGTATGTACACACCGAGGCAAGCCCCTCTCAGTCGCCAACGCCCACCATACACACACAGGCGCGGCCTTGAGCCACGAGCGAACGAGCGAACGAACCAACGGACCACTGAGCCAACGGACAGTGACGGCGTGCCAGCCCTGACTGTAGGACCCTACAACGACCCATTGACCGTCCTCCAAGTCAATCACCACGACCAATTTCCCACCCCTCGACCTTCACCAGTCTACGACCCGTTCCATCCTGTCTCTTCCGCAGCAGCAAGACCCACTTAAGCAAGCAGACCAGAAGCAGAAGCAGCACGAAACGAGACTGATTACAAGGATTGGACGCACGCGACGCTCCTCTCCTCTCCTCGTCGCCACCCCTCTTTCCTCTTCGTTTCTGCCCCTCTCTTCTCATCGCCGCTGTCTGCCTCTTCTCCCCCGGCCGCCCTCGCTCCTCTCCTCATATCTCAAGACTCATTTCCCACCTCTTCTCCATCTTCTCGCGCCCTCTTTCCTTTTGACACGTCAACTTGAACGATTGCACCAGTCTCGGCGCGACACACGCCACGCACCACAGACACGCACGCCAGTGGCAACCGGAATACCATCCATCCTCTCGACGACGACGACAGCCTGCACCGCCCACGCCGTCGCCCCTCTCCTTGTCCTCTACCCCCGCGCCGATCAAGTCCAGTGGTCCACTCTTTTCGTCCCACCCATCCAGGCCTGAATCGCCGCCCGCGCCACCCTCGGACTCGACGCTCCCCACACTCTTTTGACACGGGAACCCAGACGACGATACCACCCGTCATCATCGCCGCTTGACTCACTCCCGACGCGCCAATTGCGCCAATACAAACGGCATCCACATAGCACCTCACGCCCAGCATGTCGGATCCCAACTTTCCCTTGGGGTACCTTTACTCCCTCCCGGAGCCACCCAAAACGAAGTCTCTCGGTGATCACCTCGCGGAGAACATCACCGACAATGGCAAGGCAACGACACTCATAGACTGCCTCTGCTCCACCACAAATCCCGCCCTCTGGTCACCCGACCTCAACCGCCCGCCCATTGACCATCGCACCGTCAAGGAGTTCATTCAGAACTTTGTCCTCCCCACCAATGGCCCGCAACTAGGTCCCAATGACCGCATCATGATGGCCCTCCCCACGGGACCCGAAAATGCCGTCGCCCTCCTTGCTGTCGCCGCCTACCACACCTGTGCACCCGTCAATGCATCCTGCACTGCCGGAGAGCTCCGCGACGACGCTGTGCGGCTTCGCGCCAAGGCCGTCGTCACCACTCGTGATGCATCCGAGCGTCTCGAGTGCGAGGCACTCAACCGGGAAGAAGGCATGGAGATCATCTTCATCGAGCCTAGGACTACGGGGCCCGCCGGTCTGTTTGATATGTCGCTCCTCGGCGGCAACGGCTTCGCATCCACGGCTGGAAAGCGGCCATCTAGGCCACACGGTCTCGAGCACCAATCACTCGTCTTGCACACATCCGGTACCTCGGGTAAGAAGAAGGTCGTACCCTACTCTCTCAGGCATCTCATCGTCGGTACCGCCTGTGTCGTCAAGAGTTGGGACCTCAGGCCCGAGAGTGTCAACATGAACATGATGCCTCTCTTCCACGTCGGTGGTATTGTTCGTAATCTCTGGTCCCCGATGTTCTCTGGCGGTTCTGCCATCATGTGTTCCGGCTTCGACGCCAATGCATGGTGGACGCTGGCACAAGGTCTCGGTGCCACTTGGTGAGTTGTTGCGTTCGATTCTGTGTGGTCATTGACTTTCTCGGCACTTGTCTTCTAACACTACGTCGCTCCCACATTCAACCTCCTCTCCCCACCAGGTACTACGCTGCACCTACGATGCACCACGCCATCTTGGCTGGAAAGCCCGAAGGCGTCGTGCCATCGCGCGACACTCGTATCAAGATGATCTGTAACGCTGCCGGTGGTCTGCTGCCCTCGCTCGCCGTACAGCTCAAGGAGACTTTTGGTGGCTGTGCTGTTCTCCCCTCGTACGGCATGACAGAGTGTATGCCCATCGCTTCGCCACCCACAAACTACCAGCTCGACCGTCCTGGTTGTTCCGGTGTGGCCTGTGGTCCAGACCTCTCCATCCGCGACCCCTTTGACCGCGAGCGCGAGCTGCCCGTTGGCCAGACCGGCGCCGTGTCTGTCCGTGGACTCCCCACCTTCTCGGGCTACGAGACGTCGACGGATCCATTTGAGCCCCTCGACACCTCGGCCTTCTCCAGCGAAGGCTGGTTCGACTCCGGTGACATGGGTCACATGGACGCCGACGGATACCTCTACATCACGGGTCGTTCCAAGGAGATTATCAACAAGGGTGGTGAAGTCGTCTCTCCCTTTGAAGTCGAGGAAGCCATCATGCAGGCTGCCAAGGACAGGATCAAGCAGACGCTCGCCTTCTCCATTGAGCACACGGTTCTGCAAGAGACGATTGGTGTCGTCATTGTCCCCGTCCCCAACCAGCCTCGCATCGGTCTCGCAGAGCTGCAGAACCTTCTCCGTGCTCATCTCCACCCCTCCAAGTGGCCCTTTGCTGCCGTATACATGGACGACCTCCCCAAGAACAATGCCGGAAAGCCGCTGCGTATCAAGCTCGGTACCCGTCTCAGCATCGGACCCCTCTCCGACGACGTGCCGCCGCTCCAGCGTCACTTCGAGGCCAAGGCCCCTGACAAGAGTGTGCCCCTCTCCGAGCCCATCCCGTGTAACATGGTAACCATCGACGTCCGCGCCGTCGAGCGTGCATGCTACCGCATTCCCGGCATCATCGAGGCAGCCGTCCGTCAGCGTCGTGACGGTGCGCCAGAAGCATTCATCCAGGTCGAGGAGAACGTCGACTACGACGCCTCCGACATCGATCGGGCCCTTGCCCAGGTCTTGCACGGCTACGTCGTCCCCAACCCCCTCCACGTCTTCCGTCAGCCCCTCGCCAAGATCAACGGCAAGATTGACTTTGACACCATGGAGGAAGAGGTACGCGCACAAAACGCCTCTGCCATGTCGCGGACCGCATTGGTCGTTCGCGACATCATTGCTCGCCTTCTCGACACCGAGAGCGGCACCATCACCGCCGAGTCGGACTTCTTCCTCCTGGGTGGTAACAGTCTGTTGCTCGGACGACTGGTGCACTTGATCCGCAAGGAGACGGGCGCTAGCGTCGAAGTGTCGAGCCTCTTCAACAACTCGACGGTCGCCGGTATCGCCGCCCTCGTCGATGAGGAGACGGGTGGTGCCGACGACGACGATGAAGATGCCGACGGTTACCTCGACGAGAAGACGCCTGGCATGGCCTCGTTCACCGGCGCCCACCGGTACGATGACGACGAAGAGCCCGCATTCGCCAGCCACGGATACAAGTCGCGCAGCCAGACGCATCCTTGGGTCATGCTCATTCAGACAATTCCTTTCTTGTTCTTCTACCCTCTCAAAGCCGCTTGGACATGGACAGTCATTCTGCACGGTCTCGCCTTCTCCGCATACTACATCAACGACGAGTTCTGGGAGCGTGTCGGCGTGTTGCTCGCATCCGTCGTCGTCGCCCGTCTCACTTCGCGTATCATCTGTCCCATCACGGCCATTGCCTTCAAGTGGCTCGTCATTGGTCGCTACCGCCCTGGGAAGTACCCCATGTGGTGCAACTATCACCTGCGGTGGTGGATTGTCAACCAGTCGCTCAAGGTTGCTGGCAAGGGTCTGTTCAACTTGACGCCTGGTCTCCAAAAGACGTATTACCGCCTCCTCGGAATGTCGATTGGATCCGACGTCGTCATCGACAAGTTTGTCAAGCTGGGCGAGTACGATCTCATCACCATCCACGATGGCGCTCGCCTCGACAAGTCTCTCATCCGCGGTTTCTGTGTGGAACGTGATGGTTGCTTCCGCCTGGAGCCCATCATCATCGGCCGCGACTGCGTCGTCAACACCTTTACGCAGATCTCGCCCGGAGCTCGCCTCGCCGATGGTACCGTTTGGGGTCCTCAATCCTCGTCCCACGAAGAGCCCTCATCGGACGCGTACGCGGCATACAACCGCAGCGCTGCTCCCCAGCCAAACAAGGCCCTCATCTGGTTCATTGGTACACCCATTATCCTCATGGTCCGGGTCGCCTGCTACGTGCCCTGGTTCGCATCGCTCTTCATGCTTCTGTCGCAGCCATTCTCCTTCAACCACCACGACACGGTCAAGGGAGTCATTGCCTGGTTCGCCTACCCACGCCGTATCGGATGGCATTACGTCGCCCGTGTGGTGCGCACGACGATGCCGCCCCTCATCAACCTCATCCTGGGTATCATCATCAAGCGTGTCATGGGTCTCAACCGCGAAGGCTCGATGCGCAACGCTACTCAATTTGCCCTCTTCCGTCGTTGGCTCAACAGTCAGCTCCTGTCTCAGCCCAACCTGCGTCGAGCCATGGCCATTCTCGGTACCCACTACGAGATGACCTCGGCCGTGTACCGTGCCATGGGTGCCAAGGTTGGCAAGCGCGTCTACTGGCCTGGTTCGGGCATCTACTGTCCCGACCCTGAGCTGCTGGAGATTGGTGACGACGTCGTCTTTGGCTCGCGATCCGAAGTCTTTACGTCGGACAGCATCGGCTGGTCGCGCGTCCGCGTTGGACGAGGTGCAATGATTGCCGACCGTGTCGTGTTGCTGCCCGGTGTCACCATTGGCAAGCAATGTGTCATGGGATCGGGAGCACTCGCTGTCCGCAACGGCCACTACGAGGAGCAGACGGTCTGGATGGGTTCCAAGAATGGCGCTGCTGTCAGCTTCGGTCGCGCGGCCAAGGACAAGGACAACTTTGTCGGCGGCGCAGACGAGACGATTACGCCCTTTGGTCGCGCCTTTTACAAGCGCAAGGCCGACTACTTTGTCATCCCTTACATCGTCCTCGTCACCATCAACATCCTCATGGCCATCCTCTCCGCCGCCTACTGGGCTACGGCTGCCGTCGGCACCGTCTTGGCGCTCAACAGGGTTCGTCAGCAGTGGGAATACACGGCCACGATTATCATCAGCGACCATTGGTACCGCCCGGGCCTCATCTACGCCTTTATCGCCGTCTGCTTTGTCGTCATCTTGGCTGCTCAGGGCATCCTTGCCTTCCTCTGGGTCATTGGAACCAAGTGGCTCATCATCGGCCGAAGGAAAGAGGGTCGGTACGACTGGGACAAGAGCTCGTACTGCCAACGCTGGCAGCTGCACCTCAGCTTGCAAAAGCTGCTCGGAAAGGGTCACGGCGGTCACCTCATTGGCGTCATCAGCGGTACAGCATATGCTGTCTGGTATCTACGTGCTATGGGTGCCACCGTCGGGCGCAACGTGGCCGTATGGGCTGGCGGCAAGCCGAGTCTGCAGCTGACGGAGCCCGACCTGGTGACCATTGGTGACAATGTGTCCTTTGACGACTGCTCGATTGTGGCGCACATCAACTCGAGAGGTCGCTTCTCGCTCAACAAGCTGCGGCTGGGGGACGGCTGTGCACTGCGGAGCGGCAGTCGTTTGCTGTCTGGAGCATCAATGGAGCCGCGGTCGATGCTGCTGGAGCACACCCTCGTTGCTTCGGGAGAGATTGCCGAAGCTGGTGCCGTGTATGCTGGATGGCCAGCACGCCAGCTCCGCACGAGGAGAAAGGCATGATCGCCGGTGCGATTGTGCGCAAGGGGTGGACACCGTCGCTCAGGAGCGAAGGGTATTGCCGCACCGCGCCCCTCTCACCATTCCTCTCTTCTCTCGTCGCCGCAGTCGCAGTTGCATCATGGTCAACGCATCTTCCACGTCTCTGCTCCTCTAACTTGCAAGTACAATCTACTCACCTGCGCCCGTGCCCTCCATAGATGCGGTGCGGTGCGGCGCAGGCCAGCATCTCAAATCGAAGCACGTTTGCCTCTTCTCCATCGACATCATCATCATCATCATCAAATGAACATTGGGTGCCGACGCCCGTCAGTCCACGAGGCATCAATCAGTCATCATCTTTATCCATGCGCTCGTTCCCGCGTTGCGTTTCAATCTCATCCCGACTCTCTCACCCCGGAAAAATACCACAAGACACCAGGTGTGCCAACAACCCCCCAAACCCACCGCCCGCACCCCCCTTCCCGCTCTCCATCGAATCGTGTTTCTCAGGCAATTGTTCTCCGCCCCACTCTCCCTCTCCCTCGCTGTCGCACGTTGAATGCTCGGTCGCTCGTTGTTTGCTCAAAGCCTCGTGTGGATGATGTCGATGTCGATGCCCGCGCGCGGCGTGTGTCGGTCAGTCGGTCAGTAGTTTCGCTCTTTTCTTCCAATTCTCGCCAAATAGTATCTCGTTGCTTTGTGAATGTGCGCAGCGTGTGTGTGTGTGAGTGTGTGTGCTGCCTGCCGCTGCACTGCAGTTGAATGTACGTATGTGTGCTGCCTGGCTTGCCTCGGCAGGGGAAGTATCCAAAGATACGCCACGGTACTTTGAGGTGAAGTGGCCTTTCTCCGGCCAAGCCACCTGGCCTGAACTGGATGGCTTGGGCCGACGACGTCGCGATCCCGTCATCGCGAAAGGAAAAGACTGCATTCATCAACTTGACCAATCGACCGACCGACAGACTAGAAATACAAAGACCCATGCATGCTCCCCCACCTTGTCTGCCCTTCCGGCGGACGCGCATATCAGCCACCAATCAATCCTCCACGACCTTTACACTCTCCACCCCATCCGGCTGCGCATGCACAACAGCCACGACATCCTCCCCTAGGCCTTTGAGGTCCTCCTTCTCCTGCTTCTTCTCTGCGTTCTCCGGGCTTTGTCCCTCCCCCTTCCCTTCGCCGGAAAGACCACCCCGCGAGATGACCTCCACCCCACCGAGGGCATCACCTTCGTTCAGTGGGTCGGAGGTATCCACGCCCGAAGCGGCTTCGGGGTTGACCTCTGCCTCTGCCTCCGTAGGCACGGGTGCGGACGCGGACGCTTCCGCCTGGGCCTCGGCCTGAGCCTCGACAAGCGGGTTGGAAGGCGGGATCCCATCAGGTGGGGGGTGCAGCTCTGCGTCGACTTGCGGTGTAGGACCGGCCGGTTCCCCTGCTTCTGCGTCTGCTGCTCCTGCTCCTGCTGGTGTTGCGGGCTTATCGGCCTCGGGGAGCGGCCCACCAATACGGATCACTTGGTGTTTATCAGGTTTGTCTACTGCGCCGCCTGGCGGGGCCATTTCCTCATCGGCGTCTGCTTCTGCTGCGGGTCCAGCTTCGCCCTCGGCTGCTTCTTCTCCTTCGCCTTCGCCCTCTGCGGGCGCACCCTCCGTCTCCATCTGCACCACGGGCTGAGCCTCAGCCTCCGCACCAGGTACAGGCGCAGGCACAGGCGCAGGCGTAGCCGCCTCGGTATTGATACCCGTTGGGGGCTCCGTGCCGGATTCGGTTCCCGCAGAACCCACGGCGCCAAGTCCCCCTAGGATAGGCCGTGCCTGTGCGTTCCCGTCGTCGTCGTCATCATCATCTTCTTCGTCGTCATCATCGCCGCCCAACGCGAAGTCAGCTTGCGTCTCGTCAAAGAGATGACGGCCCTGCGTCTCGTCTGCGGCGTTGATCACGTCTTCTTCCTCGTCGTCGTCGTCTTGGCCTGCAGCTGCAGAGCCCGCTACAGCTGCGGGTGCGGGTGCGGACGCGGGCGCCGTGGCCGTGGCTGGCGCTCCAGCACCTGGCTGTGCGGTGGTGGTATCACTGTGTACATCGCCCCCATCGAGCATAACGACGTCTTCTCCCTCGGCGTGTGCGTGTCCCTGCTGCGCGGCTGCCCCCTCCGCAGCTGCTGCGGCCGCTGCGGCAGTAGATTGATCAGCCTCCTGCGCAGCAGCGCCCTTTTCGGCACTAACGCTCACAGTCGGCGCAGCATAGACGAAGCGCGCGTCCTCCTCCTCTGGGAAAGTCCGGACTTTCTCTGTGCCCCAAATGGACGTGGACTTGACCCATTTGCAGACTTTGATGCGTGAGCCGGGGGTGGGAGCGACCCATTGGCGTTCCCAGACGCTGTACGATTATCGATGCGGGTAATTGGGCAGTGGTGAGTGTTAGCGTGGGGGCGTGTTGTTGATGCGGATGCGTATAAAGAATGGCACTAGTCGACTCGGACTCGCGCGCCAACTCACGGGACGGGCTCCCTCGAGGGAGGCACAGCGTTGGCTCGCTCGAAGCGACGGGATGTCATGTGGATGCCAGGGTGGTGGTGGTGGTGGTGGTGGTAGTGGTGGGGTAATTGGTGCGTGTGAGGTAGAGATGTCGCTTTCAGGTAGGAGTCGTTGCTGGCGGAGAGAGGAGGGAAAGGGAAACACGCACACGCGCTTCAGGCGGAAGAGGGACATGGACGCGTGCCACGCGGGGGCCGCTGTGCCTGTGCCTGTGCAGCACACGCCAGGAAGAAAGGGGGGAAAGAAGAGAGGGAGAGAGAGAGAGCAGGGGTCAGACTCTATTGCAGGTCACCAGGGCTTCCTCTTCTTTGCATTCCAACTCCCATTTAGACATCGCTCAACCTCCTCTACCCTTCACGCCCAACATGCTACGGTCACGCCTCGCCCAGACACTCGCCTCCCAATCGCAAAGCGCAGGTCGCTGCGACCTCGGCTGGCGGTATGCTTCTTCTTCCTCTTCTTCCCCGCCGCCTCCGCCTCCGGAGAAGCCCTCACAAACGCAAAAACCTAGCGGGAGTCGGAGCACAATCTTCGACCACGCCTCTGCCTCCCCCGCCGCACCCCCATCCCCATCACCGCACCCAGACTCCTTCCCCGCGCCTGCCCAACCCAAATTCGGAACCTCCCAATCAAAGTACTCCTCTGAGCAAGACAAGCTCCCCCTCCCCTGGCTGGACCGTCCCCTGGGTGTTCCGCACAAACCCACAAAGTACAACCCCAAGTCTACCTTTGCGGAGCGTACGCAGCTCTACCTCGAGAGTGGCCGCCTGAAAGAGCGCGAGGCAATCGTAAAGAATGCGACAAAGGGGTATTTCAGTGATTTCCATGCGCTGAAATCTCATGGAGGGAAGACGTGGCGCGCACCGGGGACGATGATCAAGCAGGATAAGGCCCTGTTCTTCCCCGAGGTGATTGGGACTTGTTTGGAGGATAATGGCAAGAAGAGCACAGTCGAGATGCTCGAGGGGAGAGTCAGCGTCGTTACGGTATTGAATAGTAAAGTCTCCGAGGTGCGTGTCGCACTCCCCTCAGGCTGGTCCATTCCGGATTCGAATTGGGTCGGTTGCTCACACCCTCATTTGACCCCCCCCCCCCCTCCCCCCTCCACCACAACCACAACAGGAACACGTCTCCTCCTTTACGTCACCCACCCTCGACCTATACGCCTCCCACCCCTACTTCCAACTCCTCACCCTCAACCTCCAGCCCAACCTCCTCAAACACACGCTCATCTCCCTCTTCCTCTCCTCCCTCAAGAGGACTATCCCCGCCTCACAGCACGCAGGGTACCTCCTCTCACGGTTGGATCTGGACAAGCCCAATGCTGGGATTCACCGCGATGAGAAGGCGGGGGGACCAGTCACACGCGAGGAGCTGGGACTGCATAATAATATGGTGGGGTATACGTACCTCGTGGGGCCTGATGGCAAGATCAGGTGGGCAGGCTGCGGGTTTGCGGAAAAGGGAGAGAGGGAGGCGCTTGTTGCTTGTACGGGGGTCCTGCTTGGGAGGATGGGAGGTAGAGCGTGAAGCAGCCTGAGCTGGCAGTGCAAGCAATGGCAGTGCCGTGCCGATTATCAAATAGATGCATTCGTATTCACACAAAGGGCGTCCGTCACACGCTCGACGAAGAGAGAGAACATAACCATGGATTGGTACGGTAATGACAGGTCGCAGCGAGGCAGCGTCTATACAAATGTATGCGTGGCGTGGCGTGGCGTGGCTCTCGGCCCATCGTATTACGAGACGAGGATGAAGAGTAGAAAGAAGACGATGAGTGTCTGTCGGGATGCAGTTGTGTCGTAGAGTATCATGTCAGTACCAGCTTGATCCCACCCTTCTCCCATTCAACCATCTGGCTACTCACCCCAAAAATCTTCAACATCAACCACCGATTACTCGCAACGCTGTTATAGTACTTGAGCAACTCGCGCTGTGCGCCCGAGACGTTATCTGCCACATCGAGGATATTCTCATCGATGCGCTGCACCGTCTCGCGCTGCTCTGCAACCATGTGGGCCAGCTGCGAGAAGATTTGGCCCAGCTCCGAGATTGTGGACTCGATGGATTCGATTGCCGTGGAGCGTTGTTGCATGTATTGGTTCTGGCGTATCGGAGCGATGTATGGGGTATGTGTCAGAAGGGCTCTATGGGGAGTGAATGTATGCGCTACCTTCGCTCACTCACCTCGCCATTCTCCATGAGCTGCATCTGCATGAAGTGGTCCTGCTTGCCCATATCCAGCGCTAGGAAGTCATCTCCCCCGCCACCACCGCCACCGCCACCACCTAACACCCCATCGGCAGACCCATTTGCCGGCGGAAGGCCCTGATATCCACCTGCTCTCGTAGGTACCTTGCCCTTCCTCTTTGGGTCGTACTCGTCGTCCGCGCCTGCAGCTGCATTGCTGCGATTACGGTTCGGGTTATAGAGGGGCGAATCTGGGCGATGGGATGGATTCGGGGCAAGGCGAGAACGGAGGACTGTGAGCACAGGGCCGACGGAAAGGGGGGAAGGAACAGGCAACGAGTTCAGTTCCCGTTCGCCAGATGCGAGGCAGGAGTGGGATTTGGGGAGAGTGCACTGTGCAGTGCAGTTGACGTCGACGTCGAATGAAGTACCGCATGGTCGCCGCCGAACGCAGCGCCCGTGCCCTCGCCGCCGTGAAGCTCACCTGAACTGTCTCCCACTGGCAGGCCCGATGTGCCTCCAGAATAGGCAAACTGCTCCGAGCGGTCTCGCGAAGCCTTCATGTTCTGTGGGCGTTGATAGAAGAGCAAAGCAAATCGGTGAGCTGGTCAGAGCTTGGCCCGCCCATTCTTCATCGACTCCCCTCGACAATACCCACCTGTGTCCGGACCTCCAAGACGTCCTGGAATGCCGTCGTAGCACTTGCAAGGTTGCTCTGCAGAAGCGTAACGACGTTCCCCCTATGCTCCTCTGCGCGGTCTTTCCCCTTCTTCCCACTCTGCTGCGCGGCTTTCCCCTTGCTCTGCGCCTGCAAGTCAGCCAGCTGCCGATTAATGGCCGCCAAGTCGTGCTTGATGATATACGTCAGCTCCGAGATCTCCACGGGTCTGTCATCGAAGAGTGACTTTTTCCTCGCGAGCTCGGCGAGCCGCCCGAGCTTGACCGTCGTATCAGAAATGTCCTTGCCGATGGCCGCTGCTTTCCGTGCGAACTCGCCCTTTGTGGGGGGCTTGCGCGAGGCAGGAGGAGCAACGGCCGCGCTGGCATTGGCGGCCTTGTGGTGTGCGACGTAGGAGCGAAACTCGGCAGTGCGGTCCTTGACGGTCGTGGCAGATGAAGAGGAGGATGATGCCGACGACGATGCGCCGAGGTAGTAAGCCATCTTGGGTGGCTAGTCGTGGTGCAGCAGCAGCGGTCAAGGCGGTCCGGGGTATCTATAAGGTCAGGGGGCGCGTGAAGGTGGGGCGGCGAGGGCTGGGCTGCGATGATGGGACCGGTAATGGACGTGCGATGGCGTTGGTCCGTCGGAATCGAGTCCAGCTGATGTCGTTGTGTGTGTGTGTGTGTGTGTGTGTGTCGAATAGTATCGCCTTCCATCCGGTGATTGCGAATCCCCACCCTGTGCATAGCAGCCAAACAGCCCACACGAGGCAGCGCGCATACTGTCCGCGTGGCACGCCACACGGGCGGGCAGGCGGGCAGGCAGGCAGGCAAGCAGGCACAGGGCGAGTCCTCGGTCGCCAGCCCACTTGAGCCTCCCCGCACGCAGCCACGCACGGCTCACACACGCCCACGCGCCCAGGCACTCACTGCGCCTCGGCCCTGATCTTCCACGCAGGCAACGCAGGCAACTGTGGGTGAGCCACGATTGCACTCACTCGCGAAGGAGCTGGTGTACAGTATCGTACAATACTGTACTCAGGCCTGCCACCCCTTCCAAGACACCGCCCCTTCTACTCCCCATCTTCACGACGTCTCCTTCAAACACCACCTTCACCCTCACCCTCCCACGCACACACATACAGCCATGTCTGAAAAGGTCAAGGAGTTCATCGACATTCCCGCGTCGTTCGTCCGCGATGGCTCGCAGTTCATGACTAGGTGCACAAAGCCTTCGCAGAAGGGTGAGTCAGAGTTGGCGTACGCGATTGGCACTTGATTGGAGCGAGCGCTCACCATAGCTGCCACCACCACTCTACTTCTCGTCATCGCCCGGCCCCTCCCCTCACAGAGTACGTCCAGATCTGCAGGATGGTCGGAATGGGTTTCGCAGTCATGGGCTTCATTGGGTACTTTGTCAAGCTCATTCACATTCCCATTAACAACATCGTGAGTCTCGGCGACCTCATGCTCGAGCATACATCGCTCCGACAACAGCATGCAGAGGCCCGTGGTCCTCCAATACCTCTGACGGAGGGCAGATGGCACAGAGACACTTACTGACAGCTTTGCTCCCGCTCCATCCCGCCCCATCTCTCCATCACATCATCCCGCTCTCTCCACGGCCACCCCCTCGAAATCACCCCGCACAGCTCGTCGGTGGCGCATAGCCAACTACCAGCATCGAACACCGCACCCTACCGCCACGGCCACGGGCAGCTCGCATCACACGCCGCTCCCCTCGCCTTCTCAGCCCTTTATCCACCCCCTTTCCCCCTCAGCTCCTGTACGTGTACAGTAATGCAAATCAGTCTAAAAGCCATTTAACCAGCGATGGTGATCCAGTACCAAACGATGCTATTACAGGGGAAAAACTGGGTGGACGCGCCTTGGCGATGCGAATACACGGTGGCAAGTACATGGTGCGGATTGCGAAAGCTCTAGATGGACAAGATGAATGAGTAAGTACGGTGAAAGGGAGGGTGGACGAGGACGATGAATGAGCTGCATGGATCTACCAGATTACGCGGACCCCGCCCTTCTGCAATCCTGCGAGATGAGCATTCAGCCGGCAAGATGACCGGCAGGACACGAGCGCTTTCAAGCCTTTCTGCCTCGCGCCTTGTATGCCTGCTGGAGCCACGGGTGGGATCTGGCCTCGCTGGCCGTTGGGCGGATCTGGGGATCAGGCTGAACTACCTCCGAGATGAACCGCTTAGCCTCGATCGACACCATCAGGTCATTGTCGGCCTCGTCCCAGCGCCATCCGCGGAACAATCGGTAGAACTCGTGCTGCATGACGAAAATGTTCGGGTCAGAGGACGGGTAAGGCGCCGCTGGTCCATGTGTCTCGAAGTCCGGCAGGCCGATGTGACCCATGCTAGGCATGTAGGGCACGGACAAGGCGCACTGCTCAATCTGGAGGTATTCGCCATTGAAGGGCGGTCGTCGCATGAGCACGAAGAGAAGCGTAATGCCGACGGCCCATACGTCCGCTGGGAATGGGTCACATCGCATCCTGTGGACCCAGTAGCTGTAGAACTCGGGGGGAAGGTACCCTGCTGTGCCGTCGGGGACCGAGCAGCTAGCATACTGTGCCCTGGTATCCACGGTGCCGTCGTCGTGCCACGCCTGACCAAAGTCCGTCAGGCGAATTCTGGGCTTCGAGGCGAAGCGGGAGTGCACAAGCACATTCTCGGGTTTGATGTCGCCGTGTGCGACCTTCTTGGAATGGAGGTAGGCGACTGCGTCGAGGAGCTGCAGAGCAATGGAGGCCACCTGGGCTTCGGTAGCCCTGCCGGGAAGGTCATTTGCCCAGTTGAAGAGGTCGCTGCCCGTCGCAAGCTCAAGGAAGAGGTATGCCCGCGGCCCTATCTCGCCATAGCCAACGAAGTTGGCGATACCCTCGTGGCCTTGAACGAGCTCAAGCAGCTTGGCTTCCTTGCGGACGTCGGGCGATCTGAGAGCCATGATCTTGCAAGCGATTTGCCGCTGGTGTTGGCGGTCCCAGGTGAGGCGTACCTCGCCGAACGAACCAGTCCCCAGAACGCGGCTGGTGACTTCGTATCTGCCGCCCACGACGTGCGAGGTGACTCCGTAGGGTGAGTTTGGGTCGCAGCTGGTTGAGGGGCAAAGCTTGGTGAGCTCGACGGAGAGCCTGGGCCCTCCTCTCATCTGCACCCAATCGCCAGGTCCTAGGAGCACTGGGACGTCGGTGCTGCCGTGTTGCCACAGAAGCTTGGAGCTTGACGGATAGGCCTCGGCATTGATGAATAGGTGGTGGGCGTCCGATCGGAATGCAAAGAATTGCAATCCCTGTGTGTGTGCAAGAAGACGACAACGGATCAGCATGCGCTCAGGTCGCGATGCTTGCGGGAATGGGTGCATACATGCTGTCCTCACCTTGGCTGGTGTTGACGGTGCGTGAATCCGCAGAGGCACGTTCAACAGCAGATTGCGCAGATGGCCATCAGATCCTCGGATGCGTGCTACCAGCTCGGCTTGTCCTGCCAAGGCTGGCGTGCGCAAGGAGCGCTGACTTGGAGTTGGCAATGGTTCCTCGCTATGCTGGCTTGTGAAGAGATCTGGCACCGTCGAGTTGGGCTGAAGGTAGGCAGGAGCAGTTAGATAGCTGCTGCCGCCGAGAGGCTTAGTGGCCTCAGTGGTTCCGCGAAGAAGTGGAGATTCGTAGCCAATTCCGGAGGATGAGGTCGCAAGTGAGTCCTGCAATGCCTGTGAGATCTGGTCGACGGACGGATATGGAGGCTTTGCGGGCGCGGTCTCGTCGAATGCTGGTGGCAGTTCCGCGCCAAGAGGGGAACCAGGACCTCCGGAGAGCCCACCCTCGCTGCCTTCGCCTGCAAGGAAGCTGGAAAAGGAAGACAGAACGGCCAGAACATCGTCCTGAGACGGCATATATGCTTGGGAGGACTTCTTCCAGGAGCCTGTCTCGCAGACGTTGGTCAAGTCTTGTAGAATCTCTTGTCCGGAAATGACGCATTCATTGCTCGTTGTGTCTGCTTGCCACTGGTCCTGGGAGGCCTCGGGGCGCGGAATCCTCTGCATCTTGACGGTGCCGGAGTCGAGGTGTGGTCGCGACCGGGGGATGACGACCTGCTCGCGCGTAATTTGTGGGGTGACGACGACCTCTTGCTCGAGTGAAGTTCGCGACGTCTCAGAATCAGCGATTTCGGGTGTAGGTGTATGAGAGTCGCTCCGCAACCTCATTCGCCTTGATGCAGGGACGTCGACCTTTGGCGCTCTCTTCTTCGGCTCGGCTCTGGCGGGGATACGGCGTGGTGCTCCGTAACGAGCGGGAGGCGATCGCGTGCGCTTCGATGTGCGAAGATTGCGCTTTGAAGGTAGCTGTACGGGGTTCACCCTCACCTGATCAGGGGGGCTAAGCATGAACAGCGTCGACTTTAGTCTCCGCATCTTCAGCGAGCCAGAGGATGGAGGACGGCGCACTAGTGGGGTGGAGGGAGGTAGCGGACGTGCTGGTCTCCGGTAGCGCGATTGACGGAGCGGCCGCCGTGAGTGGTGGCTCGAGGTTAGTGGTTGCACTTGACTTCTGGTTGGGAAATGTCACGAACAAGTTGGCGGTCGTGCGGAGAGGAGAAGATGTCAAGGTCAGCACTTATGGCACAGACGCAGCCTGAAGGGCAGGCGCTGCGCCCCGCACCGGCGCCCGCGCCCAACTGGGCCATGCGTCTGGACGTCGACCCCGGCGCGTCGCATCCTACAATACGTCGATAGGCTGGCCCTGCGACGTGACGCGCCTGTTCGTCCGCATGGACTTGTAGGCAGTAGCGGCAACGGCATCTATCGATGATAGCAGTGGTCCGACCAAAAGACGTCTCGCCGTCGATTTGGTCGCGACGCGGAAAGTGGTCAGTGGTGGGAGACACAGGTCTCGCAACGCCACGCAGGCGCAAGACTCGACTCGAGACTTTGACTTGCACTGACGGCAATTATCACCGGGAGATCACCACTGGCGCAGCTTTGGTTGGCACATTGGAAGTGGCTAAGCAATGCTGATTACTGAAAGCCCTCCCCACCTTGACACAAATCTTCGGTCTGGACAAACTGAACCGCTGAGTCGCACGACCTGGCTGCATTTTTCATTGACCCCGCATTTACTGGGCTGTGAGTGGGTGAGAGAGAGGACGGAGGCGGCAGCGCGCAGAGGGTCAGCTACCACGATCACACAGCCAACCCGCGCGCTGGCAGCGCCTCTTCGAAAGCTGCAACTCACCCTCGGGCGTCTTGCTGATGTACTCGATAGCCTGGCCGACGGTCTGAATGGCGTCGGCGTCGGCGTCCGGGATCTCCTGTTGGCGGCGAACAGAAGGTTTCGCAGGTATTAAGTCGAGTGGTTAGCGAATTAATGCTGCATGCGTGCGCCTACGTGGTGTTCCGCTACGAGGGCTAACGGCAAGCATGATACTAACAATGTTGAACTCCTCCTCGATGGCCATGACGACCTCGACGGCGTCGAGGCTGTCGAGGCCAAGGGTGCTGGTGAAGGAAGCCTCGGCGTTGACCTGGGAAGCCGCGCGAAGAAGAGGTAGAAATTCGAGACAAGCGTCAGCAAAGCTGTCCCAGGGAGCAAGGATTACTCGCGCCAATGTGTGCTTCGAGGACATAATGTGCTGTGCCCAGTACTCCCTCCGTCATAGCAGTGCACTTTTCGGCAGGAGTTGTATGAGGTGTCCTGGTAGCTCCGCCTCTGGGAATTCGACTGTAATCCTTCCGACAAGCAACCTTCAATTTCTTCGCTTGGTTGCATGACCATATGGAAAATCCTCCTGTTTCAATCTATCCAGCAACCTCCCCACTGCCTAACATAAACGCAGTACTGTGAAGAGTACCTAAGACGATGCATTGACCCTCGCCGCGCAGTCTCACCTTGGAAGGGTCAACCTTCTCGAAGCTCTTCAAGACGTCGAGGATACGGTTCTGGATCTCCTGGTGGCTGAGTCCACCGCCGGATGCGTAGCCCCGTGCGGCGTTGAGGAAGAGCGGCGACTGAGCCTGGAGCCTGGAAGAGGCGACGGCGACGCGGAGGGGCGAGGGGGCAGCCCGGGGAAGAGCCGTCGACGAAGCGCGGGCGGCGGAACGAAGGAGGGAGGAAGAGGCGAGGCGGAGGGTGGCAGAGACCATGGTTGCTGTGTGTGCGTGTGTGTGGGTGAGGTTATGAGTGGTAGTGGTGTAGACGCAGTGGTGATTGCTGTACAATAGCTACGAAATGGAGGTGTAGGTTTGTAGCGATCCGCCCAAACTCAACTCGCGCGTCTCCATCGCAATTCCTGCGCTGCGATTCCACCCACTTCGCTCCAACTGATGACCAATGACGGCAGGGCGGGCGGGCGGGCCGCTTGCCAGCCACTCAAGGCGCGCCTCCGTTGCCCACGCCTCGCCCGAGGCCGGCAGGGCCCGTCCCGGTCAGACTGCGCGCCACAGCAGAAAGAGGCAGGGCAGGCAGGCAGGTGGCAGGCAGACAGGCAGTGGCAGAAGATCATACGCGGTAGACGCAGGCTCGGCGCCGAAAGTGCGGTGGGGATCTTCTTGCGAGGCAAGGCAGCATCAAGGAGTGCAACTCAATGGCAACGACGACATACAATCGGAGCTTGCTTGACGTCGTTGCGACCTGACCTTCCCGGCTCAGCCACACCCACTCACTCCACACTCTCATCATGGCCAAGGGCCTCGCCTTCCGCAAGCTCTCGCGAGCCTCTGACCACCGTAACCACCTCCTCCGCAACCTCGTCACATCGCTGTTCCACCATGAGCGCATTTCCACAACGGTAGCAAAGGCAAAGGAGGCACAGAGGGAGGCAGAGAAGATCATCACAAAGGCGAAGAAGTCTCTGCAGGCGGACAGGAGGGGCGCCAACCAGCAGGCTGCGCATGCAAGCGCTTACGTATTCGTGGGTGTCCCAGCGTTGCCAGAGCGATTGACACGCCCTCGTGTAAATCATTTTGACAGTCCTCAATACCGTCTACCCTCACCCACCTACAGGCCCGGAAAGAGACGGTCCCGATCCTCACACAGCTCGCTCAACGCTACGCCACGCGGCCAGGCGGATACACCCGTCTCCACCTCGCAGGCAACCGCCCCGGCGACCATGCTCCGCGTGCACTCCTCGAGCTCGTCGACAACGACAAGGGCGACTTGCGCTTCGAGATGACTGCGCGTGCCATGGCGCGAGAGACGTTCCTGCGTGCCAAGCGCCACTCGTCGGGCCTGGCCAGCCTGGGCACCCATGTCCTCATTGACCAGCCCGGAGACATGCAGTTCGAGTCGCACGAGACGTTCAATGAGCTCACAAGGATTAACATCGCAAAGTGCCTGAAGTTCGCTCCGGACGTGGCTGAGCGCCGCAAAGAGCTTCTCAACACGGCGGCAGAGCACCTCGCACGTCTCCGCGCAAGGGAGGACTACTCGCTAGAGAAGATGATCGACGCCATGGACCGGTACGATACCAAGCGCAACGAGGAGAACCCCGACATTCCAGGGCAAGAGCAAGCCAAGAAGGCGGCACTGGCACACATGTACTACAAGGCCGGCGTGAGGCCAGAGCAGCTGCCGTGGCCCAAGCAGATGCTCACCGACCGTCAGACGCGCGACCCCAAGAAGAAGACGCCGCCCGTCGACGTGCCCGAGGCCATCTTCCAGCCCAAGCCGCTGGCAGGGAAGCGCCACGCAGAGAACAAGACAAACAGTGTCATTCGTCTTGGAAAGGGAGTGTTTGCAAAGAGGCAGCAGTGGCGGCTCAACCCTGCCACTTATTTGGACCCGCCCTCGCGCAAT
Source organism: Quambalaria eucalypti (assembly GCA_004016185.1). Taxonomy (NCBI): domain Eukaryota; kingdom Fungi; phylum Basidiomycota; class Exobasidiomycetes; order Microstromatales; family Quambalariaceae; genus Quambalaria; species Quambalaria eucalypti. The sequence goes on from RRYC01000142.1 coordinate 29,388, forward strand.
AGGAAGCTCGGCAAGGCCGAGTCCAAGGAGCCGACGAAGTAGAGAAGGCGCATCCATGCTTGTATGCCACGTCCCACACTTCTGTGCCCTGTCTCTTCTCTCACACACGCGCCGCCACCTTGTAGTCTAGCATAGTCAGTCCCGTCCATATACACTCCATTCGCATACATGCCCGTCTGATCGTGGACAGTCATCGCAGTCAGGGTGAATGTTGGGATTGTACAAAGACATGAGAAGTCTGAAATGTAACAGAACAAAACAGCGCGCCCCGGGGCGAGGCGGAATGGGTTTTGGGCCACGAGGGCCTGGCGTCAAGGGTAATCTCGATGGTACGAGAGGGCTTCTTGATGCCGCTGCTGAGCGTTGTGATGATGCTAGCAGGCGAGGAGAGGGTAAGGTGGGTGGGTGGGTCGAGGCGGCAATACACAGACTATACGGGCGAATGGTCCAGTATAGGTGCTTAGCGGAGACGGCTGTATGATGCAGAAGAGGAGGCGTGAAACACGAAGTCAGCATACATGCACAGCCTTCCCCCTCCTTGGAGCCAGCCGATCCCACAAGACGCCTCCTCTGTTCCACCATGTACTCACCGAGCCTCACGCTCGGACTCGAGCAGAGCAAGGATATCATCGACCTTGACGGGGCCCTTGACGTTACGGATGATCGAGCGGTTGCCGTCCTCCTGTCCCATCATCTCGACGCGGACCTGGATCACACCACCTCGCGAGCCGGTACGGCCGAGGACCTTGGTGACCTGTGGTGGGGAGGTGGAGAATGGTGCGAGGAAAGGTCAGTGAGGTGATGAGAGACGATATACACTTGGCCCACGGCTACATGCGCCCCCAATGTCTAGCAGGACGGATCATGAAGAGACCACCAAAGGTCATTCCCTCGGCCAAAGAACTACCTTCTCCACCACTTTGGGATACCGCAAGGAGAAAGCGCGATATATGCTTTCAATGTCGAAGGAACACGAGCCAGAAGTCCCATGCTCTCCAGGTGTGAGAGCATAGAGCGACAGATTTCGGACCCCGAGACGCAGTGGGCAGTGCCTTTGCCAACCAAGGGCTCTGAGGAGGAGATGTAAGGTGCGGGCAAAGCTCTACTGCGCGTAACATCCATCTCCTTTCCGCTGAAGCTCCGGAACGCTCCCATTTCGCCTCTCCTTCCCCCTTGTCCTGCTCCACAACCTCCCGCCCAATCATGATTTCCATCCTCGTGCCGTGAGGTGCCCTGATAGCCAGCCTTTCTCCCCGAGAGTCGAAGCGCTCGAGCTGTGAATACTCACGCGAGCGAGCTTGACGGGGGTCTTGGAAGATTCCATTTTGGATGATGAGGATTCTTGAGGAGAGTGTGAGGTCGGTGTAGGGTCGTGATGAAGCGTGTGATACAGCGTGCCTTGTTAAGAATGACTGCAATCTCAAACCTCGAATGAATGAGGAGCGACTCAATTTTGGCGAGGCGCGTCTCGGATCCGAAGCCCGCCAAGCTGCAACCAGAAATGCGGCCCGCTCACTCGCCACGCTGCGGTCACGCGGCCCGCCTCCTTCGCGCTTCCGCGTCACGCTTGTCTTCACAATTTTGTGTCACTTCAGGAATGTTCGTCAAGGCCAGGCCGGTTGGGTCACGATGACCATTGCTATGCGGCGGCCCACAACAGAGTCACCAATAGGCTCACTTGGTATCAACCGCTCGCTCCGCATTACCATTGGCGTCTAAACCTCGCCCTTTCTCCGTGATCTTCACACCGCCGATGGAGCCTGTTACCTCGGGCAACGGACTAGGTTTGCTGACCGCAAAACCAGGTTGGACCAGTCCGGCTCTCATGAGCCGGCACAGGCCGAGTCCGAGATCGATGTCGCCATCCGAAAAAGGTCCAAGCTTGAACCGCCATCGTTAGGGGGAGGGCGGGGGGTAAGAATGGATCAAGCTCGATGTGATGCTCGATCGCGAGACGTGGACGAAGCGGGTCTATTACGCATTTCCGTCTCGACCGCGAGCCGTGAAAGGTGAGAGGCGCGACGCCGCTCTCAGTCGGCAAGTCGTCAGTCCGCCGGACCCGCCCGGGCCCCGCGCTGGTGGTGCGGGGTAAAGCTGCACTGGAGCAGTGAGACGCGCATCCGCTGACCGGCACACGCACGCCCGCAAGCCCGCACACACACACGATAGCCGACTCCACAACGCCGGCTGTCAGTGAGGGGGTCCAAGGACGCGCGAAGCACTGCTGGGATGCCTCTCCTTCCCGATGGACCGGACGAACAGGAGCAAGCACTCCCATGTTCTCACCCCTCGGACGGAGGTCTCACTTGGTTGTATATATAATGGTAGTGGGTGCCCTATTCGCAGGCTTGGACCGGCACTCGCTCTCCAAATTTCTTCTCCTTTCCATTCTCCCATCCGGATATCTGTCCATTTATCGCGCTCCTACACCAGCAACCTAACATAACCTGAACCACCACACCCGCATCATACACCATGGGCGCAGACGCAGAGTCGCAACAGTTCACGCAGGAGGTCGAGGCCGTTAAGCAGTGGTGGAAGGTGAGTTGCGCCGGTGCCGTGTGCAGTAAGTGTTGCTTCACTTCAAGGCACGGACTGACAAATTCGTCCCCTCTCCACTACCGCCGCCATCGCCCAGAACCCACGCTTCGCCAGGACCAAGCGTCCGTACACCGCCGAAGACGTCGTGTCGAAGCGCGGCACCATCCCCGTCACCTACCCCTCGGCAATCCAGGCCAAGAAGCTTTGGACCACCCTCGAGAACCATGCCAAGCAAGGCACCACCTCGCACACCTACGGTGCCCTCGACCCCGTGCAGATCACGCAAATGGCCAAGTACCTCGAGACCGTCTACGTCTCGGGTTGGCAATCGTCGTCGACGGCATCGAGCACAAACGAGCCCGGACCTGATCTTGCCGACTACCCCTACAACACTGTCCCCAACAAGGTTGAGCACCTCTTCATGGCCCAGCTCTTCCACGACCGCAAGCAGCGCGAGGCACGCGTCCGCATGACCCCCGAGCAGCGCGCCAAGGAGGCACCCGTCGACTACCTCAGGCCCATTGTCGCCGACGCCGACACTGGCCATGGTGGTCTGACTGCCGTCATGAAGCTCACCAAGCTCTTTGTCGAAAAGGGCGCTGCAGGTGTCCACATCGAGGACCAGGCACCTGGCACCAAGAAGTGTGGTCACATGGCCGGCAAGGTGCTGGTCCCCATCTCCGAGCACATCAACCGTCTCGTTGCCATCCGCTTCCAGTACGATGTTATGGGCGTTGAGAACCTCGTCGTCGCACGTACCGACTCTGAGGCCGCTACCCTCATTACCTCAAACGTCGACGAGCGCGACCACGCATTCATTCTCGGCTCCACCAACCCCAACCTGGAGCCTCTCGTCTCCGTCATGACCCGCGCCGAGCGCGAGGGCAAGAATGGCGACGCCCTCGCCGCCATTGAGACGGAGTGGACCAAGAAGGCTAACCTCAAGCTCTTCACCGACGCCGTCGCTGACAAGATCCGCGAAAAGGGCGGCAACGTGCAGGGCTTCCTCAACGAGGCCCACCACAAGGCCAACCACGTGGCAAGGCAGATTGCCAAGAAGTACGGCGTCGACGAGCAGTCTGGCTTCTTCTGGGACTGGGACCACCCGCGAACCCGCGAGGGCTACTACCAGTACCAGGGTGGCACACAGTGCGCCGTCAACCGTGCCGTTGCCTTTGCGCCCCACGCCGACCTCATCTGGATGGAGACCAAGTCGCCGATCCTTGCACAGGCCAAGGAGTTTGCCGAGGGTGTCCGCGCACAGGTGCCCGGTCAATGGCTCGCCTACAACCTGTCGCCCTCGTTCAACTGGGACGCTGCCAAGCTCTCCGAGGAGCAGATGAAGTCGTACGTGTGGGACCTGGGCAAGCTCGGCTTCGTCTGGCAGTTCATCACCCTCGCTGGTCTGCACTCGAATGCCTACATCTCCGACTTGTTCGCAAGGAACTTTGCCAAGGACGGCATGAAGGCCTACGTCTCCATCATCCAGCGCAAGGAGCGCGAGATTGGATGCGACGTCCTCACGCACCAAAAGTGGTCTGGCGCAGAGTACCTCGACGCCCTCCTCAAGTCTGTCACGGGTGGTGTGTCGTCGACGGCGGCCATGGCTGGCTCGACGGAAGACCAGTTCTACGACAAGAAGAAGTAGTAGGTTCTCAAAATCATCTGCGCAACCTTTTGCTCGCCCGTTGCCACGCGTGCTAGCCATCATTGTATCTAGTCTGTAATGCCATCTCATAGCGCTCCTCATCGTGTGTGTGTGTTTGGTTCTTTGGCCTGAAGCGCTGCTTTTGCTAAATATGTAAATCGGACGGCGCTGCGCATATCCCCACGGATCGGCTGTGCTGTAGTGAGCCGTCATCTGTTCGACTTGCGGGGTCATCTCGCGCCCCGCATTCACGCTTCCTCCCGGCGGCCTGACGAGCTTACACCCGATGTCCGTGGCGGGGGAGAGGGGATGACGACTTTAGCGTCACTCGAGCGGCGCTTTATGCCAAGCCCCGCACTGCGGTGCTTTATGCCAAGCCCCGCACTGCGGTGCTCTCGATCTGGAGAGCTGTTCCTGAGCTTCTCGTGTACTGAGAATAGTACGCGTGCGCCTTTTGGTTGCGTGTATGCGCAGACCCGCACGGGTGAAAGCATTCGACCTGATGGACTTGGGAACGATGGTTTCCCCGCTGTTTGCCCCGGACCTGATGAAATCGGACATCATCGCTTCGGTAAACCCTGCGACTTGCCCTCCTTGGCAAGCCACCTACGCAATGAGGATCTCCCTTCAATTGCGGGAAGATCGAGCTCGTGGGAGTGAGCAAGGCGGTGAATGACGATGGCTCGCGGTTCAAGTCCGGTCTTGGCGATCTGCCCGATCTTCCCAGCGATTCCGCCCTTTGCCCATTATGCGGTGCACTTGAGGCCGACCCGAAGAGCGTCAGGCGGACAGAGTGGGCGACACAAAGCCGGTGGGACATTGGCGCTCCCGGAGAGACCATTGTACTCCATGCTGCGTCGTTGCAGCCGAGCCTAACGCTGATCAGGCGGGCTCAGACGCCGGTGCACCGCTGCCTCGCGGCTGTTTCGGAGCGAAGCTGGGAGTATCCTGTAGACACCGGCCCACCGGAAAACCTTGGCTCTTGCACGTCGTAGGAGAGAGAGAGCGCAGCCAAAACAGCCTCTCTGGGCGAGGGGATTCTCCCGCAAGCGCAAATTCAGCCACTTGGACCCGCCCCAGCCACGCTTCGGAAACAGTCAATCAATCCCTTTGTAGAGTCAGACCTCGCACGCAATCGCCTTAGGAGGCGGGGCGAAGATGCGGCGTCATTGCCATTGCCTCTCCTCTCTGCCTTGCGGTTTCGAACATCGATGCTGCGAACAACTCAGTCGCGCTTGCTGACGTTGCCACCGGCGTGACGTCAACTTGCTCGATTCTGCAAGTGAAGGAGCAATGGCGCGACGGACGCGTGGCGGGTAGTGACTGCTGAAGTGCCTGGGGCGCGACAGGAGATCCGCGTCATAGCACCCGTTTCGTCGTTTAGTCGCCGGAGGGAGCAACGCAGTGTGCGTGAGCCGCCGATGCCGCATACGCCTGCACACGCAGGAGAGTGGGTAGATTGTCGGAGGGCAAAGCACGCACGCAACGCACTCACCACGCACTCACCCACGCACTCACCCACGCACTCACCCACACAGGCTGTTGACCCCACTAGATGCGATGCGTTCAAAACGACTGCCAGGTACACCCGCTCCTCGTCTGCCTCGCCTGCCTCTCCCTTTGCTCATGAAAGCCATGTGTCTTGGTCCTCGGCAACAGCCTCAAAAATCCTCTCGGATCGCAGCACCGAAAGCGATGGGCGGAGCGGCTGGATTAGGAGAGGAAGCCTGCGAAGACTCGAGCGGAGATGCTGATCGCCCATGTCAATCGCACGGCTAGTTCCTCAAAGACGAATGCAGTCCGTGGGCGGCGGGCTGCGAGGCGCGAAGCCGCCCATATGCTAAGCTGCGTGAGCACGGCGGTCGCGGTCTAGGCAAAGATGCATTCGAGCTTTTTGCAGTCGCAGCCACCTCGCCTGACGCCGACTGGGCCCCACTCACCCTCTACACTGGTCAGACACAAACGTACAGACCCCAGACTGCTTGGTGGTGTCGGATCTGTCTGGCGTGCAGTGCTGGACCCTCCTGAGCCTCCGAGTCTCCGGTCAGGCTCCCATGCCCTGCCATCTTCATCCGGGCTTGAGGCTTGAGGCTTGAGGGTCGTGGTTAGAGCTGCAAGCCACTGACGCATTGCCTGTTCGACGGCCTCAATTACGAGAGGTCCATTAACTCCCACTGGTTCAGCCGCTGGGTCGGCTCTCGATACATAACCTAGACGGCCTTCTCCACGCCCTACGGCTCCTACCTCCCTTTTCCTTGCTCTTCATTCCTTCGGCGCTACCCATTACCTCGATCACTGGTGCCACATTCATCTTTCATTCGCACCGAGGAGCAGCCGAGAGTCACCACAACTACCACATAGATCTCGAGCCCCATCACACTGCTTATCAAGGAACTGTAGAGTATATAGACGAGGCGCATACAGACTTCAAGACCCTGCGAGACCGTTCCACAGCCCCGCCACATCCGCAACCATGTCGGGCGTCGTATCCGAGAAGACGGGTCAGCCTACCATTGCCGGTGGCCACGACGCATCGTCGTCAGCAAACTCGCATACGAGAAGCGCTCAGCCAGAGCTCAATGGTCTCCCCGCTGCTCGCGATCTGGAAAAGAAGGACTCGGCCCAAGATGATGACGTTGTCCGTGCTACGGCCGTCGACGATGCAGAAGAGCCCGTGGAAAGCAAGCTCCCGGCGGCTGACCCTCACGGCAGGGTAGAGTTCACCGAAGAGGCCGGATGGGACTACACTGCCTACAACTGGAGCCCATGGAAGAAGTGGTGGGTCCTCACCGTCATCTTTGCCGTGCAGGTCTCCATGAACTTCAACACCTCCGTGTGGCCTAATGCCATCGAAACCGTCGAGGAGAAGTTTGGCGTGAGCGGTCAGGCGGCACGCACGACACAGATGGTCTTCCTCGTAGCCTACGCCTTCGGATCAGAGCTCTGGGCGCCCTTCTCCGAAGAGTTTGGTCGAAAGCCAATTCTGCAATTGTCCCTGTTCCTCGTTAACAGTGAGTGTTGCGATCCCAAGCGTGGTGCTGCCATTGGCGCCATTTGCCACTTTTTGCCAAAGCCGCTTACTGACACGAGCCAAACCCCCTCACCAACCCTCCAGTCTGGCAACTACTCGGCGTCTTTGCGCCAAACTTTGGCGCCCTCGTCGTCGCCCGTGGACTCGGCGGTCTTTCCACTGCCGGTGGCTCCGTCACCCTGGGCATGGTCGCCGACTTGTACGACGTCGACGCACAGCAGTATGCCGTCGCCTACGTCGTCCTTTCGTCCGTCGGCGGTACCTCGATCGGCCCCGTCGTGGGCGGTTTCCTGCAGCAGTACGCGCCATACAATTGGTTCTTCTGGACGCAGCTCATCTTCGGTGGCGCCGTCCAGCTCATCCACTTCTTCACGGTCCCCGAGTCCCGAGCTACCATCTTGCTCGACCGCGAGGCCAAGAAGAGGAGAAAGGCCGGAGAGACGCACCTCTACGGCCCCAACGAGATGAAAGAGGACCGCCTCTCGGTCAAGGAGCTCACCACGTACTTCATTCGTCCATTCGAAATGTTTGTGCGCGAGCCCATCGTCCTGAGCATGTCGCTCCTCTCTGGTTTCTCGGATGCCCTCATCTTCACGTTCCTGGAGGCATTCCAGTACGTGTACAAGCAATGGGGCTTCACTGCGTCGCAGATTGGTCTGGCGTATGTTCCAATCAACGTCGGATACCTGCTGGGCTTCCTCTTCTTCCTTCCCGTCTGCCACAAGCAGCGAATCATTCGTAGAACTCAGGGCAATGATGCGTTGCTCCCAGAGGCTCGTCTTTGGCTGCTGCTTTTCCTCGCACCATTGGAGCCTTTGGGCCTGTTCGGCTTCGCGTGGACCTCGCTCGGCCCGCCCCACGTCCACTGGATTGCGCCCATGATCTTCTCGGCCATGATCGCCATTGCCAACTATGCCATTTACATGGCCACCATCGATTACATGGTTGCAGCCTACGGTCCCTACTCTGCTTCGGCAACGGGCGGCAATGCGCTGGCTCGAGACTTCTTGGCTGGTGTGTCGGCCATGTATGCCACGCCGCTGTACCAGAACCTCGGCTCCATGTCCCTCGAGTGGGCATCGACGCTGCTGGCCTTCTTGGCCTGTCTGGTCATGATCCCCGTCTACGTCTTTTACTGGAAGGGTCCCGTCATCCGCGAGCGCTCCAAGTTCGCGCAGTCGCTGGCCGCCAACCGCAAGAAGCACCACGGCCACCCGGCCTTGGAGGACCCGCATGCCGAGATTCCCGGCATGCTCGAGACGGGTCCTTCGAAGGAGCACTAAGCAGCTTTAGTGCAGCCCTTTCTACTCTAGCGACCTCTGTTCTCGACTTATCACGACTTGTTCCGAATGCCACGAGCCACCACGCCACACTGTGCTTCTAGTCTCTATGCAACCGACGCGGGAACCCTGCTTGCCCGCTCCATCTCCCCTGCTCCCGACGCTCGCATCTGCCCTGTTCGATTACATACTTTGCATTCGTATTTTACGCCATCTTGTTGATATCCGCTGCTTCCCGTGAATGCCAGTCTTACCCACCGCATACATGTTTTCCATCTCTGGTGTGTGCCTGAACGTGCTCATGGAGATCTTTACAAGGGCAAGCGGCTGAATCGTAACGGCGACGCGGCGGCCGGCGATTGATTGAAGCGAAAGAGTAATGTAAACGGCGGCCGGCGGAGGTCCATTAGGGTGAACGTGGCAGGCACCAAAAGTCGCGCCTCTTGGCACAGGCGCTGATGATTGCCTCGTAGTCGCAATGTTACCACCCAAACCACACATCCAACCCCCATACATGCCCCCACCCCGCGATGCTCCTTCATCACTATGCGACGATGTCTTCCGAGGCAACGGCTGGTGCTGCCTCGGCGCTGGCCTCTGCTGCTCGACAGATGATACCTTCGTGAGTGGTTGGGTTGACAAGGGCGTGGGTGTGGGTGTGGATGAACACGTGACTTGATGGGGCTACCTCTATACGCCCTGCCAGGTGGCAGGCGAGTCGTGCGTGCGTGGAGCGGGGCGCGTGGTGCGTGGGCGTGGGTGTGGGTGTGGGCGTGGGCCAGTGGGCCGTGGCTGCTTCGCCCGGGTTGGCTCGGGCCATCCCAGAGCAACACAGCACCAGTGACCAGCCCCCGCCCAGACCCTCTTCCTGGAGACGTCGTCGTCGTCGCATTCATCGCATTGTGGACGATCTCCGGACAGATTGACTGTAGTTTCATCCTATCATAACAATCACCCTCGCGCGGACTGGGACTGACGCGACGCAACCCACGCCCCTTCGTCCCTCTCACGCCCACGCCCACGCCCAACCAACTGTGCCGTGCCGCCGCGCCGTGCCACGTCGTCCACTTTACTCGGGCCTCACTTCATCCCCCTTGGCATTTACGACCTCATCCCCCCGCACGACCCCGCACGATCGCACCCGCTGCGACCATGTCTCTCAGCAAGAAGAACGAAGAGGTCGGCGGCGTAGGCTCCTTCTACCAGGACAAGGCCTCCGTCGTCCAGGAAGCTCGAGTCTTCAATGAGACGCCCATCTCGCCACGGAAATGCAGGATCGTACTCACCAAGGTCCTCTACCTCCTCTATACGGGCGAGACGTTTGGGAGGCAGGAGGCCACGTCGCTCTTCTTTGGATGCACGAAGCTCTTCCAGAACAAGGACGTGAGTGCAATCGTGATTGTGGCCGCGTGATCTGACCGCAGCGATCAGACGCTGACCCACTACGTCTTGCCGTCTTGTAGCCCGCCCTCCGCCAAATGGTATACTTGGCCATCAAGGAGCTGTGTCCCCTCGCAGACGATGTCATCATGGTCACCGCTTCCATCATGAAGGATATGCAGCCAAATGTCGAAGTCATTTACAGGCCAAATGCCATTAGAGCCCTCAGCAGAGTTGTCGACGTGAGTAGCAAGATGATCGCAACGAAATGCCCCTGCCTAGTACACAAGCTCACGTCTCTTTGCCTCTGCGAACTCTCACCAGCCCTCCATGGTCCAAGGCTTGGAGCGTTTCTTCAAGTCTGCCATTGTAGACCGCAACACATCCATTTCTTCCGCGGCCCTCGTCTCCGCGTACCAGCTCCAGGTCGGAGCCCGCGACGTCGTCAGGAGGTGGGGCAACGAGGCTCAGGAGGCTCTCAGCTCCAAGTCTTCTTCTGGTGGTGGGGGCGGAGGATTCGGAGGATTCGGCTTCGGCCTTGGAAGCAGCCAACAGCCTGTTCAGGGCGGATTCCAAAGCATCCCCAGCAGCTCCTACATCACCCAGTATCACGCCCTCGGTCTCCTCTACCTCATTCGATCCAGCGACCGCATGGCCGTCACCAAGCTCGTACAGCAACTCTCCGGGGCTGCCTCTGGACGAGGCTCATCCGCACCAGTGCTTCGCAGCTCGATGGCCATCTGTATGCTCGTCCGCTATGCCGCCAAGATTGCCGAGGAGGACCCCAACCTCCGGCCCGTCATGGTCGAGCTTCTCGAAAACTGGCTCCGACACAAGTCGGACATGGTCAACTACGAAGCAGCGCGAGCCATTTGCGAGATGCGAGGCGTCACCTCTGCTGAGCTGGCTCGACCCATTGCCGTCTTGCAGCTCTTCCTCTCGTCCTCGAAGCCGACCATGAAGTTTGCAGCCATTCGGACGCTTGCCAAGCTTGCTCAGTCGCAGCCGGCCGCCGTCTCCACGTGCAACGTAGACATGGAGAACCTCATCACCGATTCGAACCGCAGCGTCGCCACGTACGCCATCACGACGTTGCTCAAGACGGGCACCGAGGCCTCCGTCGACCGCCTCATGAAGCAGATCAGTACCTTTATGAGCGAAATCAGCGACGAGTTCAAGGTCATCGTCGTCGATGCCATTCGCTCTCTGTGCCTCAAGTTCCCCACCAAGCAGGTCACCATGCTCGCCTTCCTGTCGGGCGTGCTGAGGGACGAAGGCGGCTACGAGTTCAAGAGGGCCGTCGTCGAGGCAATCTTTGACATGATCAAATTCATCTCGGACTGCAAGGAAGCAGCGCTCGCTCATCTCTGCGAGTTCATCGAAGACTGCGAGTTCACCAAGCTTTCGGTGCGCATTCTGCACGTGCTGGGCAGCGAGGGTCCCAAGATGACCATGCCCCAAAAGTACATTCGCTACATTTACAACCGCGTCATCCTCGAGAATGCCATTGTGCGCGCTGCTGCCGTCAATGCTCTCGGCAAGTTTGGCGTCAATGACAAGGCATTGGCAGGCCGAATTGAGGTGCTTCTGCAGCGCTGCCTGGACGATGTCGACGACGAGGTGCGGGATCGTGCTGCTCTCAGCCTCAAGATGCTGCAGGACAGCAAGCTGGCTGACCGTCTCATCAAGGACGAGTCTTCCTTCAAGCTCAACGACCTCGAGACACAACTGCAAAACTATCTCACTGCAGGACCCAGCTCTGCCGCCTTTGACGTCTCTTCCGTTCAGCGCGTCTCTCGCGAGGAGGCTGAGCAGGAGGCACTGCGGGCGAAGGCAGAGGCTGCTTCCAAGGTCGCCATGGCAGCCGACAGCTCGCATGGTGCATCCACCTCTGCGGCAGGTGCTGCCGGTGCCGCGGACGGCCACGCTGTCTCCGCTGCCGAGGCTCAATCTCAGTACTCATCGGAGCTCGCTGCCATCCCACAGCTTTCCGGCTACGGTCCCCTGCTCAAGTCGACGGCAAAGCCCGTGGAGCTCACAGAGCGCGAGACGGAGTACGTTGTCACGGCCGTCAAGCACGTCTTCTCCGAGCACGTCGTGCTACAATTCAACGTCACAAATACCCTCTCCGAGGTGGTACTGGACAATGTCGCTGTCGTTGTCGGAGGCGTCGAGGAAGCAGGCCTCGTCGAGGACTTTATCCTACCTGTCGCGACTCTCAATCAAGAGAACCCCTCGGGCAAGGTATACGTCTCATTCACACGCAGCGGCGGCGCAGCAGAATTCCCACAGGGGTCGTTGAGCGCCACATTGCGGTTCACGACCAAGGAGGTGGATCCGTCCACGGGCGAAGCAGAAGAGGAAGGATTCGAGGACTCGTACGAGATCGAAGCGCTCGACTTGGGCGTTGCAGACTATGTGACGCCGAGGTTCTGCGATTTCCAGAGGGAGTGGGGAGACATGGCGAGCGGGCCGAGCGCGACCGAGACGTATGCACTTACGGCTGTGGCTTCCTTGAAAGGTGAGTTCGCGGTGTGCGCGTCTGTTCAATTGCACACCCAAGCTAATCTCCCAGCGCTGGCTGTTCTCTCGTACCCCACACAGACGCATGCGACCTCCTCATCCCCCTCCTCGGCCTCGAAGCCCTCGGCGGCAGCGAAACCCCCACATCAACGAGCGTGCACACACTCAACCTCGCAGGCTCCGTTGTGGGCGCTGATGGCGGGTCGAAGCCCAGTAAAGTCCTGACGCGCGCGCGGATGACGTATTCCAGCGAGGAAGGTGTTGGGTTGGAACTGGCTGTGCGGGGAGAGAGCGAACCTGCTGTGGGGTTGATCATGGCTGCGATCTGAGTCTGAGGAGGGATGGGAGTGTAGTACAGCGGTAAAGGAGGGGAGTGAGAGTACTGTATAAAGAGGCGTTGCGCTTCCCAATGGAAGCGTGCTTGAATGCATGCACTTCGATTGCTTCCGTCGCATCGTGAGGATTGAGCGCCATCTCTGCGATTGGCGACAGCAACCGCGCAGTCCATCCTCTAAGCCAGGCACACTCTTCTGATCTGATCGAAGAATCCATTGCACAAGAAGATACGAGAGCGGAAGATGATGAGTGAGCGGGGCACAAGTCAAGGATCGAACAAAAGGAATAGCGGGAGGGACGAGGACTACCAATAAGGGCGCAAATAGGCCCCTACTCCTTCTCCTTCTTGTCCTTCTTCTTTTTCGACTTTTCCGATACGGTGCTCGCGTCAGCAGCCGCCTCAGCCGCCTTCTTTGCCTCCTTCTTTGCCTTCTTTGCTGCCTTGCGGGCCTTGCGCTCCTCCTCCGTCTCGCCGTCCTTCTTCCCCGGCGTAGCAGCGCCATCTGCGCCATCCTCGTCCTCATCGTCATCGTCTGCCTTCCGCTTTTTCGAGGCAGCGGCTGGCGTCGAGGGAGCAGTCGCAGCTGCTGCTGCACCGGCGGCCGCACCCGCCGCAGCGGCAGCAGCGAGGTCCGACGGCCCACCAGCGGCTTGTCCTGCGCTGTTGTCTGCCGAACCCGAGTAATCCACATATCCCTTTGTCCACCCTTCGGGCGTCACACCCGGCAAGACCTTTCCGTGCTTGTCGAGCTTTCCATCTTTGACCATCTTCTTCTTCTCGATGGCGCGCGGGCCCAAGCCCCACCTGCGCGGGTAAGTGTCGCGCTCCATGATGCAGCGCTTGACCTTTGCGACGATGCCGTGGTCGGCCGTGGCCAGGTCGGCCGTGGTCATCTGTGCGATGGCGAGCGCAATGGCCTCGCCCTTGGTCGTCATGAGGACGACTTCCTCGTTGAGCTCGATCTGAGCCTCGTACCGCAGGAGACCGGGGATCATCAGCTTGGCACCGTAGCAGACGGCGTTGACTGCCGAGTCCTTGACGACGATGCGCTTGTAGCCGACGAGGAGCGACTCCAAGGGGCGGATGACACGGCGCAGGTAGGACTCTGTGTGGTGCAATGGGGAGGCGTATGTCAGCACACCAGTCAGGGACGCGAATACACTTGCAATAAAGGGGAAGCCGCGCGCCACCACTCACCATCCCTCTGGTTGTCGTACAGCCACTGTGCGTCGAGGACATCGTGCATGGTGACGATGTCGTCGTTCTCGCTCAAAGCACCCGACCTCACTCTCCGGAGCTCCTGCATGTGTCCTCCAACGCCGAGCAAGAGACCCAAGTGGACACAGAGCGTCCGAATGTACGTTCCAGCCTCGCAGCTGACCCAGAATACGGCGAGGTGCCTGTTGTTGTCGAACTCGAGGAGCTTGGACTCGTAGATGGTACGAATACGGAGCTGCCTCTTGACGGCCGAGATGAGGGGTGGCCTCTGGAAGAGGGCACCAGTGAGCGTCTCGATGGCCTGAGGCAGCTTCTTGACGTCGGAAAGCGAGTCGTGGAGGCGGAGCACGGCGACGTACTCCTTACCAGCACCCTGCTGGGACTTGACCAGGCGAGTGGCACGGTCAATGCAGACGATGAGACAGCCAGTGACCTTGGGGTCAAGGGTACCGGAGTGACCCGTCTTCTCCACGCGGAGGATTCGTCGGATCCATGCGACGACTTCGTGGGAAGAGGGGTTGGAAGGCTTGTCGAGGTTGATGACACCCGACTTGACGTAGGACTGCAGGTCGCGCTTGAGCGGCGAGCAGCCGTGCGGGATCGGGGTGAAGTGCGACGAGCGGACAAGGAGCTGGTCCTGTGGGCGTGAGGGAGCACAATGGGGATCAGAATCAGCGGCAATTTCTCATACCGTCGAGCTTGGATGCACGCCTCCACTCACGTAGTTCTTGAGAAGAAGAGGCCATTGCGAAGTGTTGAGCACAGGGCCCGACTTCTCCGGCTTGATCATGTAGTCGGTGGCAGCCTGCTGCTGCGCCGAAGCGGACGTCTCTCCAAGCACGACTGCGGCCATTGCGATGAGGGGGCAGGAGAGGAGGGGTTGATGAGGAGTCTTGAGGGTCGCGGATGGTACCGGAGGCAACGGATGGCGGCCAATATCTTCGAATGACCTCGGTGGACTCGCAGTTCCTTCCCATCGTGGCTGGCCCTCCCTCACTCGCTCGCTCCCTCCGCTCCCACCCCTCGTCACAAATTCTTCGCCAAATGGCATTCAACTCGGAGCCGAGACTGGTGGGATTTTGCGTCTGCAGGCTCACGTGACGCGCTGGCCAATGGCGCCGCGGCTCACGAAGCGGCAGAGCAAAAAGCCCACGCAGGCTGCGGCCGCGGCGGCCCAGCAGGAAGACGGCAGAGACAGAGAGGCAGGGCAACCAGCGCCCGAGAGCCGCGCCCGGACTCACTCGAGGAGAGATTTGAGTAACGCAGCCGTGGTTCCGTGCTTACTTTCATCCCTCTCTCTCCTCATCCTTTTGCCAGACTACATTTGGTAGAGTCAACACTCCGTTCCATCAACCCCTTCTCCAACCTCTCCACTTTCCAAAAATCACAATGGCTGTCACCAAGACCACTGGCGCCCCCAAGCCCACCACCGGCAAGGCCAAGGCCGCCGGCCAGAAGTACTTCATTGACTTCTCTGGCCCCGCCGCTGACGGTATCCTCGACGCTGCCGCCTTCGAGAAGTTCCTCCACGACCGCATCAAGGTTGACGGCAAGGCCGGCCAGCTCGGTGACGTCGTTCAGGTCCAGAAGGAGGGTGAGTATTCGTGACGAGATGATTGGGGCAAGCGGGGGAATTGGATTTGGCGACGATGGGAATAGGATTGGAAGGCTGCTGCGGGAAACGTGGACTTGAGCCGGTCTGTCCGTTGTAGGAGCAACTCGAAGCTAATCAGATGCTCCTGCCACCACTCCACACCCCCGCAGGTGAGGGCAAGATCCACGTCATCACCACCATCCCCTTCTCCAAGCGCTACCTCAAGTACCTCACCAAGAAGTTCCTCAAGCGCTCCCAGCTCCGTGACTGGCTCCGCGTCGTCGCCACCTCCAAGAACGGCTTCGAGATCAAGTTCTTCAACGTCTCTCTTGACCAGGAGGAGGACGAGGAGTAAACGCTGCGCGTTGGACTCTCTTTCCCAGGCGGTAGCAGGCAGGCCCCGTAGTCTCATCATCTCATGAAAATGATGGGGAAACGGTCGTGATCTTTGGAGTTGTGTTGTACGGGCGATAGACGGGCACTAGCTGAGAACGCTAGTTGTTGATGGTCTTTCCGACGTCGCCGATTGTCCGTGTCCCCGATGTCATGCTCTAATGCCTAATGCCACAAAAATACAAAATGGACCACTGCGTCCGCAACCCAAATACGTCTTTCCGATCATGCCTGTCCGAAGCGATGCGATTTGTCGTGTGATTGTGCTGAGACAGTGGATGAATGCGCGCGTCTACAACTTGGCGTCTAAATGCTTTCTGAGGCTCTCCAACCGCTCAATCGCTCGCTTCCGCCTTTCCTCGAGTTCCCGCTCCTGTTCCTTTTCATCCCGCTGATCATCTTCGTCCGTATCCGCTAGATCCGGCGGTGCAGGATATGCCCGCCCAGCATCAGGGGCATACACCTCATCGGCATACCCCGCCTTGTGCTCCAGCAGACCCAGCTCGTATTCGACCTTGCGCAACTCCCGCCTCGCCTGAACGCGCCGTGCACGCCGTACCTGCCGATTGTCCTCGTTGACTTCTGCATCCGTGGGCGGGAAGCTGGTTCCCGACGCAGCTTGCGTCTTCTCCAACGTCTGAGTGAGGCGAGACCTAATACCCTCCAGCTCGCGCTGCATGCTCCTTTTCGACTTCTCCGCGTCATTATCATCCAGCAAGAAAGACAACGCCGTCCTAGGGTCTGTACTCTGCAAAGCATGCCCAGGCTCAGGCGGGGGCTCAAACGCCTCGGCGCGCTCGAGCTCATCCGCACGTAGCGCAGCGACAAAGTCCGGCACCTCCGACTCCCCCGCAAAGCCCATACGAGCAGCTTCGTCCGCGTCCTCTGCTGCGAGGAGGTCCATGAAACCGCCTTCTTCTGCGGTACGCGGCCGGTCGGGGTTGGCGTATGCCGAGGAGCTAGCAGGCCACCAGTGGGAGGTACTCCCCGCTGGAAGGTCCGAGTGTGGTTGTGCGCGCTCGTCTGTACCGTCCCAGCCTGACAGCGCCCGCTGCCATGCAGCGACGAGGTCCGAATGCTGCTGCTCTGAGTCGAAGACCGGGCCAGCAGAGCTCGCATCGCCGCCTTCAGCCCTGGAGAACGTCGGCGCTGGTATCGATCGTGCCCAGGCTTCGTGGTATGCTGGGTCGAGGAGCTCGGGGTTCTGCATCAGAGCAGCTGGGTCCAGCTGGGCAGGCGCTTCACCCGGCGCGGCAGAGGATGTAGAGGCGTGCTGGCGCACGATATCGTGCAGCCCTCTATCAAGCGCCTCGAAGGAGTTGAAGTCGGCGGAGAAATCGGGACGCTGCGCTGCGGCATTCTGGGCATGCGAGGCGATGGATGTCCTGAAACCCTGCCGAGGGCCGAGCGGAGTGGCCGATGAAGCTGCTCCAGACGAAGACGATGCACCTCCCTGTAAGGCAGCGCCGATCTGATCTGCTGACGCTCCCGAAGACCCGACCTGCCCATAACCTTGACCCTTTCCTGAGGATGATACGAGCCCGCTCAAGGTCGATGAGATGTCGCTGGGGTTGCCTAGAGCAGATCTCAGCAGCGAGGGTTTGGCGGATGCTTCTTGGCTGGGCTGGCTGGAAGAGCCAGAGGAGGCCTTGCCCTTACCCTTGTCTGACGCAGACTGAGGCTTTTGAGTGTCGTCCTTGGACATTCTTTGTGCGAGTGGTGGAGGCGCGATGCTTCGTGTGAAGAAGAGGAGGGTAGAGGCCCAGCTACATCCAGAATCACAAGTTGCCCAGGTCTTCTCGACCGGCTCTCCACCTCCCGGACCGGCCCAAGCGGCTTCCCCACATACCCGCGTCTTACGACCGCGCCTCTCTATCGGACCCGAGCTGAGATGCGTGAGCGTGGAGCGGCCCGCGATTTGGTAGCCCGGCTAAATTGGAACAAAAAGAAGACGCGGCGATTTGGAGGCACTTGGGGGGCACTGGATCAGTTGGTCTCAGTGGAGTGGGTGGCAGTCGGTGCGTTCGTGTGGCTGCAAGTGCGTGACCCCCGCAGTTGGAAGGCCTGGCAACTGCGCAGATGCTGAGCATCGTGCATCGCTCCAGGCAAGGCAGGCGCGGGGAAAGAGGCCAAGTGGCTCGACGCGGGATGCGGGATGCGGACGTGTGGACAGAGAGAGAGAGGCAGGGCAGCGGAGATGGAGCAATGGCAATGACCTGCAGACGAAGGACGAAGGACGAAGAGTGAAGTGAGTCACGAGTCCGCGCCTCTGCTCTCCTTCTCCCCTTCTCACATCCGTCCGGGTTCTCTTGCGCAATCAGTGGGATAGAGTCATGATCCCCGCACACAAAGGTCGCAGAGGAGGAGGAGGAGCACAGGAGGAGCACACAGTTGGGTGAATTGCACTTCGGCAACAAACGCCCGATGCGCCCGACGACGGCCAATTCCAGCATACCGTACATACGACTTCCCGCCGCCTCTGAGTTTTCCTGCAGTTGCAAGTGCCCGCTGAAGTGGGGCCGACAGCGTCATTGGGCGGGTAACTTTACGTAGTAGCTGCACCGACTGACTCGTCTTGGCTCAAAGATCTTCCCTTCCTTTCTTCCCTCACACCCACATCGAGCTCCACAGTGACACTCCTTTTCACACGCCCACGAGCACCCAGAGCCATGACTGCTCAACACGAAGGAAACCTCGAGAAAGCTCAAGCACCTACGCAGGAACCGCCTCTGTCTTACAATGGCAGCCAGTCGGAAACTAGCGGTCCCGTCGCAGACGCCAACTCTGACCACCATGCGATTCAGTCCTTCGACCGCGAAATTGCCAGCCTCTCCCCAGAGGAGTACGCAAAGGTTCAGCGCAGTCTCATGTGGAAGATGGACTTGCAGGTGACGCTCCTCTGTGCTGTCCTTTACACCCTCTCTTTCCTCGACCGCACCAACATCGGCCAGGCAAAGCTCCTCGGCCTCACCACGGAGCTAGGCCTCTCCGGTCACGACTACCGCGTCGCCCTCACTATCCTATACGTCCCATACATTGCCCTCGAGCTCGTGAGCAATCTCCTTCTCAAGAGGCTCGGAGCAGCCAGGCTCATCCCTGGTCTCGTCTCTGCCTGGGGTCTCGTCTCCCTTTGCCAAGGCCTCGTCACCACTCGTACGGGACTGTACATCAATCGCTTCTTCTTGGGTTGCGCCGAGGCGGGTAGTGAGTAGCTGCGGCGAACCATCACCGTCAACCTCTACGTTCACGCCCATCTGAAGCTCATCACTGACGCCCCGTGCAAACCTTGTGCGCCCTTGCTCCGCCCTCTTGACCCTCTCCCCGTCCCAGTCCTGCCCGGAAGTGAGTCATTCGATGCAGCCCGAAACAGACGCGCAACATGCAGAGGATGCAGCAACTGACATGGTGCCGCGCATAATCACCCCTGTATCCCGCAACAGTCGTCCTGTACCTAACCTTCTTCTACAAGCCCTCTGAGCTACAGCTGCGGCAGGCACTGTACTTCAGTGGTGCCAGTCTGGCCTCGGCCTTTGGTGCGCTCATCGGAGCAGCCGTATCCAACCTCGATGCCGCCGGCAAGCAGCCGTGGGCGTGGCTCTTCATCCTCGAAGGCATCTTCACAGTCCTCTTTGGCTTGCTCTGCTTCGTCATTCTGCCCAATGGGCCGCATAAGCTCAAGGGCCTCACGCCCCTCGAGAAGAAGATGGCGCTTCACCGCATCGGACGCGGTAGCGGGCAGGACTATGCCCAGGGACAGAAGCACGAGGTCATCTTGGCCGAGCAGGGCACCGGCGCTCACACGCCAACTTCGATGGAGAAGACGAGCGCGCCTACCACCGACGCCGATGCCTCCACACCAGTCACTGTCCCACAGAGCAAAGCCGGCGAGGGCAATGCCGAGATTGAGAAGATTATCCGCTCCTTCTCATGGAGCGAGGTCGTGCGCGCATGGTACGACCCCTTTGTCATGATCTCGGCATGCATGAACTTCTGCCTCGCCACGGGCATCTATTCCCTCGCCTTCTTCGCCCCGACCATCGTCAAGACGCTGAACATCAGCGGAGGAAACCTCAGCCTGGCCGAGTCCCTCCTCTTGGTCACGCCGCCCTTTGCAGCTGCCTTTGTCACGTCCATCACCCTCGGTGTCATTGCCGACCGCACGCGGTGGCGTGGCGGAACAGCCATCTTTGCATTTGTCCTCGCCATTATAGGCTTCGGCATGGCCTACGGGTCTGCCACGCCTGCCGTGCGATATGCAGCTACCATCATCCAGGCCATGGGCTCGTACTCCCTGCCGAGTATCACCCTCAGCTGGATCTCCACGGCGACGTGGGGGCACTACAAGCGCGCCACGTCAACGGCGACAATGATCGTCTTCACCAACTCGGGAGGAATCCTCAGTACGTGGCTCTTCAACGACGACGAAGCGCCCCTCTTCAAGCGCGGCTTCCTCACCAACCTCATCCTAAACGTCGTGGCGCTTGTGCTCCTCCTCCTACTCGAGCTGCACGTGTGGTACGACCGCAAGCAAAAGGCGTCGGGGAAGCGCGATTGGCGGGTGGCACAGACGAAGGAGCGCTTCCCAGGTGCTACGGACGAGCAGGTGCGCGAGTACCTCGGTGACAGGCACCCGGACTTTATGCTCGAGTACTGAACGACGAGTACGAGTAGCACGTTTGGTTGTATACAAAAAGACGAGAAAGGTCCTGCCTTCTCGTCGATGCCTGCACAGCACACGGCAAGAGCACGCAAAACATCCATCTATCTCGTGAAGATGCTTCTTCATCGCTTTGGGACCAGTATCTCCGCTTATACCTGCCTGCCTTGTCTGTGATGTTTCTCCTTCGCCTCATGTCACCTTGCGTATCTGATCTTGGAATGTATGCATTCGCTGGCTGCTGATTTTCTGTTTATCAAGTGCGACGCTATATCACGCTGCCTCCCCGCAGATATGCTGTTGGGACTAGACCTGACCGAGGATGTTGGGTGCACGTCTGGTCTTCTTAGGTCGCTGCGGCTGACTCGAAAGACAAGGCGCTCATGCGATCGGAACCGAAACGTGGTGGCATCTCAGAGCGGATCCGATCTCGATTGTGAAGTGACCTGTCTAACGTCGACCCCCAACATTCTTACTCAAAAGCTCACATAAGCTGAGCATATCGAGGTCCTCCTCCCAAATTCACCCAGGCGGGACAACCCGAAAAGGCAAGTTTGCAGTGCAAGCCTCTCTAGGAAGGCTCGCAGCGTCATGTCACCCGCTGCGAGGGTAGTCCTAGTCCGACACCTCCTTGCGCCAGTCCCCTAGCCTTCCCACGCTTTGCCACTTCGGCGACCATCCCATCCCGCTCTAGCCTAGCCCAGCATGGAAAGGGCCCGCTCCGCCTCATCCGGGCCATTCCCCCAGCTCTGACGTTCGTGTGATCTCGTCATTCCAGGACCGGCCCAACGGAGGGCCTCTCCCTGCTTGTCTCGTCTCGTCTCATCTCGGCTCATTCTAGCTATGCTGAGCTGAGTTGAGCTATGCGAAACAGGCACAGGCACCGACTGAGGCAGGATCGGGAATCCCACGCCCGCGCCCGCGTCCGATACGATCAAGACGATGAGGTCTTGACACTCTCTCGCCTAACGCGTTCCGCGCTCCGTGCTCCGCGCTCCGCCCAAGTCGGACTCCGACGCCCAGGGAGGGTTGGTCCTACGGACGGAGGGATGCGCTAGCCCGCATTCGCATTTGCATTTTGCATTCGCTTGTGCGTTCTTTCTAAGCGTAATTCCGCAAGAGATGGTTCTATCGGCGCTAAATTGTGCAACGGGAAGAGTTGATGAGGGGTTGATGTGTTGTGGCGTCGCGTGTCGTGAGGCGCGCCTAAGCCTAAGCCTATCCCTAACCTAAGGCCGGGCCGCATGCATGCGCACCGCGCCCGGCGCGCGTGTGCGTGGCGTCCGCTGTGATGGTGATCGTCGCGCGGAGCTGGAGCTGGACTTGGGAGCAGCGGACGTCCTGTCCTCCTTGTGATGACTAGGCATGTTCGCTATCCTCCCGACGAAGTCTGGCCTGACGGAGCCATAGGGGTGATACCTCCTTACTCACTGCTCCTCCTCTCTCCTCCACCTCAACCCCAGCCAGACTCCGACTGCCAGCGGCAAGTCCCACCGCACAACCCACCGCGAGCCCAAGCACCAGCGGAGCGTATCAGCCCGCACAGGCCCCCTACTTGCTAAGTAGCTTGCCGCATCGCATCGAACGGGGACCACGTAACGGTCGCAGCCACGTCAGCCCAGACAAGACAAGACAAGACATGTGAGCGGGCTGACGGGTCAGACTAATTGTTTGCGCGCACGGCGCTTCTGAAGTGCTGCTTTCATTGCTAGCGGAGGGGGGAGAGGGCCGTGCACGTCTCGCACGGGAGGTCGGAAGGTGACTGGCCAGCTCTGCGGAAGGGAAGGCTTACACGCCATGCGCCTGTACGGGTAGGGGTTGTGAGGGGCACTCAGGCAAGCAATGATTGAATTCCAACAGAGACGAGGCGCAGCGGCGAGATGACACAGTGTACAAGGGGCACGAGAGACGACATACAGCACGAAGAACGAAGCGCAGACCGGGCAAGGGAGCGAGACGGACGAAGGCTAGCGGGAAGGCGGGCACATCGAGCAAGCAGAAAGTAGTTCGAGGTCGGGAGCGGAGGCATCGGGGCAGTGGCAGAATCGCAAAACAAAGATATAGTGAGACACGTACCTAGGGTAGGGCGGAGGTTGGGGCTGAGATTGGTGCGGAGAATGGAGCGGGGAGCGTGAGAGGTGAAGCAAGGGGTGGAAGCCGCATTCAAGAGCCTAGCCGTCAAGTAAGTTACCGAATAGCCATGGTATACGCTGGCAGTGGCGCGCATTGAAGCGCCGCT
This sequence comes from Quambalaria eucalypti, assembly GCA_004016185.1. Lineage (NCBI taxonomy): Eukaryota > Fungi > Basidiomycota > Exobasidiomycetes > Microstromatales > Quambalariaceae > Quambalaria > Quambalaria eucalypti. The sequence continues at coordinate 52,229 of RRYC01000142.1, forward strand.
TGCAGGCAAATCTAACCCTGTTGTTCGACCGAGCTGTCGTAGTGAGACACAAGGGCAGCGTGGGGATGTTCGGGCTATGTCAGTCCGATGCGGCAGAGCTTCACATCGCAGTGATGACGACGCTGTATACTCACCTTGCGCGGGCAGTGCCTGTATCACTTAGCCCATAGTTGTCCTCGGTCTCCAGCAGCTCCTCGTCGACCTCGTAGTACGCCTGTGCGTTGTCCGCAAAAGCTGCCTCGACGCCCAGCTTCTTGATGTCGAAGTCGAGGTCCAGACCGAACGAAGGCGGCAGCGCCTCGGGCAACAAGAGCTTATCAGGTGTCACAGGCTCGGACTTTGTGGGCGACGGGCTGCTCGTCGAGGTAGAAGCCGTGCCAAAGTCCGACAGCTGCGAAGGAGAGAATTCGAGATACTCTGTTGCCAGTGTCACCGTTTCTGCGCCAGCCTCCTTGCGCTCGGTGGAGCGAACGGGAGTGGAAGGGCATGCCTTGCCGTCGGGAAGGGCAGTGGGTGCGGGCAGTTCCGCAGCGTCGGAGAGCAACTGCTCGGCTAGTTCCCTTGGACTCAGCGGCGCTGAGCTGGCTTCACGCACAGCATTGTTAGTCTTGCGGGTCGGACCAAACGTCCACTTGTGGCAAAAGTCGGCGATTGACTGCAAGTGTGGTGTTGCGCCCGTGGACGTCTTCTCCCCTCCTTCGCCACTTTTCTCGCCATCGGCGGCTCCCGCTGGCGGCGGCGCGGTGAATGCGAGCTCGAAGTTGAGGTTATCTAGCATAGCTGCGTCGATGCCCAAATCGTCGGCGTCCAGTCGCGGAAGGTCGGATCCTTCCATAAAGAGGTACTGGTCGTTGGCTGAGCCTGAAGAGGGCAGTGTCGCCGCTGCAGCACTCGTCGAGGTGGCCGACTGCTCTTGCGTCTGCGTCTGGCTTGGAGGCTGCCATGCGAGCAGCTTCCAGTAGCTCGGGTCTGCTGTGCCATTGACGGCGGCGGGCGAGTCGGCTGTGTAATCCGTTGCGGTACTTTCTGCAGAGTCATTCCGACGCTTACCCACTTGCCCGACCCACGATGCGGCCAGCGAATCCGGGGCACTGTCGACCGAAGATGACGCCGAGCTTGATGAGAAAAGGCGGCGGTCAATGGGAGGCGGGACATCGTCGATGGTCAACCTTGTGCGCTTGGGAGAGGCACTCGGGGCTGGTGCATCTTCCTCTGGCTCTGCGCTCCTGTGCCGCTTGGGCCTAGACACCGGCGGAATGTACTTTTGCTCCTCTTCCTCGACAAAGGCAAAGTCTCTCTGGTAGATCCCGGACGGGGGCGAGCTTCGCTTTGACTTGCGACGGGAGCTACGAGCGGGGGGTAGCTTTCGTCCCCGTGCATCCGCCACGAAGGAAGAGGGAAAGCGTGGGGCGTTGTTGCAGGACTGCTGGCGTGGCGAGGCAAGGGCAGCATCGTCGGCACCAGGCGACTTCTTGATCTGGACATCGTGCACCTCGCGATTCCTCTTCGTCTTGCGATTGCGTCGATTTTGGAACCTGTGCAGTCAGAGGCAGGCATTGAGGGTCAGCACTAGCCGTCCATTACGGGCGGGACGCGTCGCGGGACCCTGATTCCTTTGTTCTCGCCCGCGTGCGCCTCATTCGGGCGCCCCGTGCGTCCCGCCAACGCGCCTCGCCTCGCGCTTTGTCCCACCGCCTCCACGCGCGCGTCCCGAATCCTTTGTTCCACCCTTCGTGAATGCTAGCGCAAGACTCACCAGATGACCACTTGACGGGGATCGAGGCCAGTCAGGTCTGCTAGTCGCTTCTTTTCGGCTTGTGTGATGTTGGTGGTATGGGAGTATGCTCGTTCCAGGATTGCAACCGCTTTCGAGCTATGTCCGCGGCCGGCGGTGCCATCGTCTGTTGACAGCTCAGACGACGAAGCCGCGACGTCTTCGAGATAGTGGTGGATGCGTTGATCAAGCAGCTGTACTATGACATCTTTGCCTCTCTGGAGCCCATGTAGGTATCTCGAGCGACAAGCGGCGAGCAGGAGGGGGATAGATTGGGCGGCTGAAGGACTGGAGTCGCGTAGCCTGTGTTGCAGGGTGTTGGCGCTATGGTTGACTATGTCCTGTAAATGTTGCGCCTGCTGTCTGTAGATTCCCATGATCGTGCGTCTCAGCCCTATCTGCAGTGGCCGAGATGCGAGTTGAGTCTCTAGAGCATCCATCGACTCTTCGATAGGCGGAAGACCAAGGCTTGCCAGCGTGACGGGATTTCGCTCAGAATTGGGCCGAGCAGCTGCCCCGTCATGCTTGAGAAATGCCAAGGTGTTCTCGCATGAAGAGATGATGCTCTGTAGTAACTGCAGTCGCAAAGTCATGATGATGACAGGTTTTGAATGGGGATGGTGCGGAAGAGAGGATGTAAGACCAAGATCTTCACGCAGAGAAGGAAGCTGCGAGAAGAGAATTTGAGCGGGGAAGCCCCGCGGAGCTGCCGCTCCCGGCATTTCCTTTGTTCTCGCGCGTCGACCCTAGCTGCACGCGGATTGTGTCAAGACCTCTTCACTCGCAATGACGAGAATTGCCTGAAGGGTCAAGAAAATTTACGGCGCCGCGACCCTCTCTTTCATTCCTATCTTCCATCACAATTCCGTTCCATCATCCATCATGTTGACGTCCTCGAAATCGTTCGTGAAGCGCTTGGAAGAGCTAGAAAACGGCCTTTGCTTCGTAACAGGCGCAGGCGAGGACGTACTAGCCAAATGCCTCGAATCTTTCCGATCCTTGAAAGACGAATTGGTTTCGCATTTACGCGAGCAAGATGGCGCTCAAGGTCTTCCATCAGAAATTCTGCAACCAGTTCAACGTATACGAGCCATTGCGGTGGCCTTTGGACAATATGAAGTTCAGCTGGAGCATTGCAAACGCGATGTCGTCCGAGGGGCTGAACAGCTCCTCGACACCCAGCACAAGAGCCCTTCCGCGCACGCGGAACGGACAAGGGAGCAATCGCGCTGCACTACGCAAGTCGTGACTTCGAATACTGCCGATACTTCAGAACAATCGCTCAATGCTACCATCATGCGACGCTGGATGCTCGACAATATTTCGCATCCATTCCCTACTGCCAAAGAGAAGGATGCGATTGCTGCAGAGACCAATCTCGATGCCGATGGTGCCAAAGGCATGATCACCGCCAATCAAGTGAGTGCGCATGAAGCAGAGCTCCCAATGCCGCAGGAATTGATAGCTGACCACCGGTTGTTCCATCCTCACCACAGTGCACCCTCTGGTTCATTAACTCTCGCCGCCGGTCTGGATGGACTCCATGGGCACGTCGCTTTGCAGCCGGCGAACGCAAGCGTATCGCTTCCCTCGTGGCCGCTCTACGAGGCGGCGAGACCTACGGGTACAACAGCATCGAAGCATTCCTCGAGAGTGCCATCGTTGCATGCAATGCGCAAGATCGCAGACTCAACAGACGCGAGTTTGCCCTGCTTTGCAAAGACGAGTTCCGCAAAGTCTGCGAATGGGTCGAGCAAGGCTCCAAGGACAAGATCGGCGACTGGATGGACAACGTCGTCGCAGAAGCAACGGCCTGGCTCAAGGCGAAGCGCCGCGAGCGCAGGCAAGCCAGGAAGAGGCTCGAAGAGCGTCGTCGACAGAGAGAAGTCGGCAGTAGTGAGGACGAGCTCGACCATGACGAGCATTTCCACAGGCAGACAGCTGCTATGCAGCGGAAGCGTGGCCGCGAAGATGACGACGACGCCGCCGCCGCTGACGGGTCCCACGAATCTGCGAGACCTCGCAAGATCTGTTCCAAGCCAAGGAACGTCTCTTCATCCTCGAATTCGTCTTCAGGATCGAGATCGACGGCGCCCTCTTCGGTATTCAGCGCAGAACCATCCAGCACCTCCGCCTCTTCGTGGAACTCCGTTGACTCGGCCTACGAAGCTTGGTCGAATCCAAAGCATCACCAGGCCGACCTGTCGCAGCTGGCACAGATCCCAGGTCTTGGCTCGCGCGAAGCCAACGTGTCGGCATGGCAACAAGCCTCGTTGCAGTGCCCACCTGTCCATCATCATCATCATCAAGTCCAAGAGGTCCAGTTTGAGCCTCCTGCTCAAGTCGACCAGCGGCCGCCCAGACCGATCCACAACCTTCCCCGGCGACGGCCCGCTGCTGTCCAAGAAATGGAGCCACTTCACCTACACCGCCCCGCGGCTGACACCACCATCCAGAATGGCCGCTACAGGCTGCCAGAAGATACATCGCTGCTCTTCACTTCGCATCCAGCGGGTTCGCATCCGGCATACAGAGGCGTGACAGCCGCCGACGCCGGAACGTCTGCTGCGCAACATCCATACCCAGTGCCTCTGCTAGTCCCGCAGGCCGCTGAAGCTCTGCTCGCAGAGCAAACCAACCTGGCCAACACGACAGCGCAATACAACGACCAACAGCTCTTCGATATGTTCGAGCAGAATGGCTTGTGGGGCTGGGTCTAAGGCCCGTTACCAACTTGCAGCCGAGCATTGCTAGATTGCCCGATGCCGCAGACTACCGTTCCGAGGCTTTCCCCTTTGCCTCTCTCGACTCACCTGTCCGTCTCCGTCGTCCCTTGTCAGATACTCTATATGTACTTTTACGTCCCGTAGCGTTCCCGTGCCTTTGCTCCTGATTTCTCGATTCGATTCGTGTGCCCTGCAGTAGCGTTGTTCTCCTTCGTTGCCAGAATTGGATCTATTCTCGTTTTTTTATAGGGATGATTGCGTTGCTGGGGCCCGTCTGTCATTGCATGTTGAGTTTCCCATCCGCTGCTGAGTTCTCCTTGCTCCAGGCGAACAGCGAGCTGCTAGTCTAGAGTCGCTGACCGTTGTAGGAACCCATTCATACCAGGGCTGGACTGGCGCCTCAGTGGAGCATCAGGAAGAGGAAGCATGGACGCGGTGTCAAGGTTCCAAAACTTGCAGGCTTGGGTGGATCTTAAGCATTCATTCACATCCAGCATCGAAGGGTTCCTAGAATCGGGAGCTTCATTTACCCGCTCAGCCAGGGAGCGGGAGCACGTCGCGTAGCGTGTGGGCATCACGTGATGCGAGTCTCGCCTGCCCAGTGACAGTGACTCTAACGAGCGCGGGGCTTGTGCGAAGGCGAATTTTTGACTCGTGGAGGCGGGAAGGGCGGCAGGCGAGTAGGCAGGCAGGCTTCGCAGCGTGGGGCAGACATTCCGATGGCGCAGAGACGCCTTCGACTTGAGTTCGAATCGGGCGAGGACCTTCTCATTTCACTCGTGGTGACTCTCACGTCGACCGCAACTCCCCCAAACCACCCTCCAACAAGCATGTCAAACCCTCTTGCACCCCCTCAGGAGCCTCTGCGCATCCTCCTGCTCGGAGCTGGCGGTCGTGAGCACGCACTCGCTCACCACCTCCTCACTTCGCAGCGCGTAGAGCGCCTCTACGTCGCGCCCGGAAACGGGGGTACCGCTACGCTCGACAAGCGATGCGAGAACATCAATGCTCCAGCGGGCGTCAATGGTGACTGGAAGGAGATTGTTGCATGGAGTCAAAAGAACGGCATCAACTTTGTCGTTCCTGGCCCGGAGCAGCCCTTGGTGGACGGCGTCGAAAAGGCATTCAGGGATGGTGAGTGCGGAGAGCGTGCGGATACCTTTCGCTTTTGAGGGACCACCATCTCATTTTACCGCATCGCTCGCCCTGCAGTCGGTATCCCCGTCTTTGGCCCCTCGCCCCACGCCGCCCAGATGGAGGGCTCCAAGTCCTTCTCCAAGGACTTCATGGCCAAGCACAACATCCCCACTGCCCAGTACCAGACGTTCACCGCCTCGCAGATCCCGCAGTGCCTCGCATTTATCGAGAAGCTCGGCGGTGCACAGGAAATTGTCATCAAGGCCAGTGGTCTCGCTGCTGGAAAGGGTGTCATCCTCCCCGAGACCAAGGAGGAGGCTGAGACGACTGTCCGCGACATACTCGAGAAGAAGATCTTCGGCGATGCCGGCTCCAACCTCCTCATCGAGTCGCGCCTGACTGGCCCTGAGCTCTCCGTCCTCCTCTTCTCCGACGGATACTCGCACGTCTCGCTACCCGCCTGTCAGGACCACAAGCGCATCGGCGAGGGCGACACTGGACCCAACACGGGCGGCATGGGCGCCTACTGCCCTGCCCCTGAGGCCACCCCTGAGGTCGTCGAGCGGATCGAGCGCGAAGTCGTTCGGCCCTCGATTGCCGGTATGCGCAAGGACGGATTCCCCTTTGTCGGCCTGCTCTTCATCGGCCTCATGATCACCCCCGCGGGCCCCAAGGTCCTCGAGTACAATGTCCGCTTCGGCGACCCAGAGACTGAGGCTGTTCTCGAGCTCCTGGATGGCACGAGCCTCGCAGACATCATGGTTGCATGCGCCGAGCGCCGCCTCGACAGCTTGGACATCAAGTTCAAGAAGGGACACAGCGCTGTCAGTGTCGTCTTGGCCAGCGGGGGATACCCTGGCAGCTACGCAAAGGGCAAGAAGATCACAGTCGGACAGGTGCCGCAAGGGGTCAAGGTCTTCCACGCCGGGACCTCGCTATCATCGGCGGGCGAGCTCGTCACTGCTGGTGGACGAGTCATTGCCGTCTCTGCTGCGGGCCCTACCCTGTCGAACGCCCTCGAGCTGGCATACAAGGGTGTCGACGCCGTCGAGTTCGAGGGCAAGACCTTCCGTCGTGACATTGCCCACCGCGCTCTCGCACTCGCATCGAAGCAGAAGACTGCACAGACTGTCCAGGAATCGGAAGCTAGCGAGGGCATGACCTACGCATCGTCGGGTGTCTCGGTTACGACCGGCAACGACCTGGTGGACGCAATCAAGCCTCTTGCAAAGAGCACTCGCCGCCCCGGCTGCGACGCCAGCCTCGGTGGCTTTGGCGGTGTCTTTGACCTCAAGGCCACTGGCTACAAGGACCCTGTCCTCGTCTCTGGTACCGACGGCGTCGGCACAAAATTGAAGGTCGCAGCCGATGTCGGTCCTACCGGCCACGGCGGTGTTGGTATCGACCTCGTCGCCATGTCCGTGAACGACCTCCTCGTGCAAGGCGCCGAGCCCCTCTACTTCCTCGACTACTTCTCCACCTCGCACCTCGAAGTCCCGCTCGCCAAGTCCGTCATTGCCGGCATCGCAGAGGGCTGCCTCCAGTCAGGCTGCGCCCTCATCGGCGGTGAGACCGCGGAAATGCCCGGCATGTACGCAAAGGGGGAGTACGACCTTGCAGGCTTTGCCGTGGGCGCCGTAGAGCGGAGCGGCCTCCTCCCGCGGCTGGACCAGATCAAGGCCGGGGACGTCCTCCTAGGACTGAAGAGCTCCGGCGTGCACTCCAATGGGTTCTCCCTTGTGCGCAAGATCGTGGCCCACGCAGGCCTCGCACTGGACTCGCCCTGCCCTTGGAAGGCGCACTCCCCCTCCGCCTCGACCCTCGGCGAAGACCTCCTCACGCCTACTAGGATCTACGTCAAGCAGCTCCTGCCCCTCCTCAGTCGCGAAGACTCAACGGGGATCAAGGCCCTCTCGCACATCACAGGCGGTGGCTTCACGGAGAATGTGCCACGCATCCTCCCCAAGAACTTCGGTGCGCGCATCGACCTCTCCACATGGGCGCTCCCCCCCGTCTTCGCCTGGCTCAAGAAGAACGGTAACGTCGCGACGAAGGAGATGTGCCGTACGTTCAACTGCGGCGTGGGCATGGTCCTCATTGTTGAGGCGGGGCGTGTCGCTGAGGTGCAGAGTGAGCTCAAGGCCAAGAGCGGGGAGGAGGTCATCGTCATGGGTAAGGTTGAGGAGGGCGCGGGTATCCGGTATGACGGTGAGGCGACGTGGGAGAGCAGCTAGGAGGGGAAAAGTGGGTTCCTTCTTGCCGTGTCGTTTGATGGTTGCTTGCACAGAATACAATTCGCTTCTTAATTCCGGGCCATCAGTATGTCGCAGCCCTTCTAGATTGATACTTTGGCTCGCTTTGGCTTCTCCCTCCCGAGGCATGTGGCCAGCCAAGTCTGGCTCTCGCACGAGCGTGCCGCCGCAGTAGACTGCACCAACGCAACGGGAAACACTCTTGCAGGTATCATCCAAGAGCGAGCCAGGTGCCCGCTCCGATTCATTCCTTTCATGAACTCGACCATTTGGCCCAAGAATCAGGAACAGAACACAGCAGCACAGCACAGAGTCGTGTGAACCACAATGGCATTCACCTGCACCTTGCCCACCCTAGCTACTCGACTGTGCCAGCAAAGATACAGAGGGGAAACGACACAGGCTGTGATTGTGCTAATACTAAGAGGGGATCAGACAAAGTCATGAAGAAGGTCTGTGGGTAGAAGTTAAAGGATCGAGACGAAGAAGAAGCGCTACTAAAGGCGACGACGTAGGTGGTGGCGAGGGCAGAAAGAGTAGACGGGACGGATTGCAGCCGGAGGTGGAAGTGCGTCGTAGCGATAGTCGCTGGAGAGGGAGTTGGGAGTATGGGCAGCCTGAGAGACGGCTGAGAGAGACGAGGGGCATTTCGTGAGTCGTGGCAGATGGTGCTGGAGAGCGGGAAATGTAGGAAGGGTCCAAGATGCGAAGTCGAAAGGAAGGGAGGAAGAAATGTTGAGGGACGCAAGGCTCGTTTCTAGGAAGCCTCCTCGTGAGGACCGTCTGAGTTGGAGCAGACGTAGGCATACCAGAAAATGTACTGCGCCGAGGGATCCGCGGTGCAGCGGAGAGCGAAAGACGGCGGTATCAAGGGGCTGTTCGATGTGCAGACATGTGTTCCACAAGTACGACCCAGTGCGTACAGAGCTTGTGAGCAAGTCCGGATGTGCTTACAGCGTCCCTCGGGAAGGTGTCTGCGCTGTGCCCGCCCGGAGATCACCGGTTATCGCCGCGCGGATATCGTCGCACAAGGCCACGAGGCCGCCAAGGCATTGGTAGGGCAGCAGACCTTACAAGTGCCCTTCGCCACCGATTTCGTCTCGCCATGTTCCGCACCTGCAGCCGCCGTCAGACAAGTTCCGGCGGTCTTGGCAGTCCTCCCAACGTCATGCAGCAAGATACGTCGCTCCCGGTAGAGCATCCACGTAGGAGGTAAGAGGAAGATCAGGGGGCCCGCTTGAGGTTGAAAGTATAGAGAATGTGGAATTGGACCATCATCAGATGCGTAACGAAGCGAGGAATGGGTAGTGCAGACACGTCGAAAGCTCGTCATGGGAGGGGCGGGTAGTTAGAGGATCATACAGTTGTTCTTCTTGCGGGACTTTACGGGTGCGGGGGCCAGAACCGATCGGATAGCCTGCGGAGAAAGGGGCGAGAGGCAAGGTCAGTCATTGGAACATGATGGTGGTCGCCGACACTTCAATGATGGTAAGAGGCCCCTCGAACCGCATCTTGCAAATCGACAGGCCGGCGTTGGTGTTTACGCTATCACACTACTCACCTCATCGAAGACGCCCTTGAGACCTTTTTGCGTGAGGGCGGAGCATTCAAGGTATCGGGTTGCACCAATGTCGCGTGCCATAGCATTGCCCTGCGCATACAGGATGGGCTGCATCCGGCGCTCTCTCAGCTTTGCGATGGTCTCTGGGTCCTCCCGCAGATCGAGCTTTGTACCGACTAGAATGATTGGGATACTCGGTGCGTGGTGGCTGATTTCCGGCCACCACTGCGAGGGATGAGGATGGAGCGAGAAAGAGGCAGGGTGTCAGATATTGAGCGCGGGTGGTCACATTGTGAGATACGCCGTGTTGTCTGTTCTGCATCACAGCACTCACCTTTGTCCTGACGTTCTCGAAGGAGGGAGGCGAGACCAGGGAGAAACAGATGAGGAACACGTCGGTCTGCGGGTAGGACAGCGGGCGCAATCGGTCGTAGTCCTCTTGACCGGCAGTGTCCCAGAGTCCTGAATTTCGTAATAGGGCACGAGAATGCAAGACAGTCAGCAATGGTGGGCGATAATTTGATCGAGGATGCTGGGATGATGCTCACCAAGGCTGCAGGGCTTTCCATCTACCATGACATTTGCCGAGTAATTATCGAAGACCGTGGGGATATACTCGCCCTGTGTGAAGAGTGAGCATGTCATTTGGGAGGCGTGAGCATTCATGCGCATAAGCGGAAGCTCATAGGCGGAGGCTACTCACGGGAAAGGCATTGGTGGTGTAACTGATGAGAAGGCACGTCTACGTGCGATAGTTCACAGATTTGGCACCATGGGCAAGTAGCATCAGCGCATGGTTCGTGTCAGCAAGCTCCTCAAACATGTGGCTTCGTGAATGCCCGGCGAGCCTTCATTCGCGCTCGCTCCCCGAAGCACAGACAAGATGCTCACCTTTCCGACAGCACCGTCTCCTACCACGACACACTTGATGGTCTGCATATTTGTTCGTTCGGCTGCTGTTGGGTTGGAAAAAGGAGCGCATTGGTTTCGGGGTGAAAGAACCGATGGACAGTCAGCATTGACCTCGACGGGCACAAGTCGCGGGGCCATCCTCAACCAAGCTGTCTCTCGTGCCGCGGCTGTCTTGATCCGGTGTTGCGCCGGGACACCATCGTCGGGGCCGGAACACCTGACAGCATCCCTTACGACCGTTTGAAGCCGAGTGCTCCTCAAAGAGGGCATGATTTGCCCAGGGCTATGCTCCCACCTTTGCCTCCGACCCGCCAGGAACGCCTACCTGCAACACAGAGAAATACCACGGAGCCGCCCACATTATGAGCATCGTTGCAAGCCAGATTGGTTCTCCCAAGTGACATCGACTCTGTGTGCGCTCGCGTATGACGCCCTGACAGGTGTCCCTGAAACGCCGATGATACCCCTGAGGACGCGTACGAAGGTTGCCCCGAGGCCGTGCGGTGGTGAATCTTACCTTGAAGAAAAAGGGTTGACTCTTGGGTTTGGCGCGATGCTGAAGCAATAGCTGGTAATGTGGGGCGGTATAACCTCTTGGCAGTCTAGGCGTGGGTGCAATTGGTGATGACGGAGCGATGATGGCGGCAGCTACGATGATGGCGACAAGTATCGACGACGGCACGGCTTCGAGATGACGACGACGACGACGACGACGACGACGAAGGATGTCGATCTGAGTGCGTCTCTGTCTCTCTCTCGTCTCTGGGACTCCTGGGCGCGGGCACTAGCTCCCAAGGTCAAGCGCCGCTCGCCGTCTCCCAACTGGACTTTTGCCGGTGCGTGTGTGCGTGTGTGTGTGCAGAGTGTGCGTGTGGCCGCGGCGTGTGCGGGAGTGCCTGTGCGCCTGTGCGTTGTGCGTTGTGCGTTGGGTAGTGGTGCGTGTGCGTGGTGGTCTGGTGCGGCGTGTGTGTGGGTCAGACAGGCAGACAGCCGGCCCAGTCCATTGGCAGGCACCAGCCTAGTCTCGTCCCGTCGGGTCACGCCGCGGTTGCTGCTTTGGCCCGACTCGGTCCAAGGCTCTCTCTCCTAGAGCCGCACGCACTAAGCCCACCCAGCCCCGCCCCGCCCAGTTCATCTGCAGCATGGCGCCAGTCTGGTTCCTCGACTCGCTCCGCGCAGGCACTTGGCCACTGACCAGTCGCGCGGCCCAATCTCCTTCCGCGCGCCCCTCTAGACTCGCATTCCGTTCCGCGTTTTTTGGAACTCTTTTGAGATCGACGCGAGCGCTGCAGCAGCACAAGGGCACCAAAGGAGACAAGGAAGACCCTTTCCCTTTTCGCGACTGCGACTGAGAGATTGTCGACGCCTTCTTTGGTGCCAGATAAAGGGAACACTCACAACTCCACAGGCTTACTGATTGGCTGAGGTGCGGCGAATTCCCAGGGTGGCGCGGGTCAGCGGGCTGTGGCCTTCGGCGACTACATGAAAACGTCATGCTCGCCGAGGCTCACTGGTCCGCGGGACAGCTTATGCATGGGGCGTCGACAGGTGAACAAAGTATACTCACGCGCCACGGGCAGCCACGTCTTTGCGTAAGGTTATTGACCCGGACACTGACGCGCACCCACTTCGACGGATAACAGCGCAAACTGGCAGCTAGGTACGTGCGGACAAGACAAGGGTAGGATGATGCTTCCATTGTTCTGGCTTAGGTGTCGACGCGTAGGTCGCAAGGATGATTTATACAGTTAGAGGGCGATACGAGGGCCAATTTCACACAACGATGCCTTGACGCTGACCCAGCGGTCCGAAACCGGAGCCAAGCCTTTTCTGTATCACGTGCGAGGCGAGATTGCCGACCCTGTCCGGGAATCGCTGTCGAGAACGGTCAATGCTGCGTTCCTCCCATTGCCATGCCCATCCCATCCTCGCCGGAGGTTGACACTTTTCCGCGCAGGTCCGGCCTCCATTTCGGCAAGCATGCGCAAGTTGTCTACATGCGCCCGGTGGCCGTGCGGCAAGTCCAGGCCGTAGACCTGAGCAGGGGATGTCTTTGACGAGGTGGGAGTTTTGCCTTGGCGTCCCGTCGTCGTTCGCGCCTGCGATGGGCGCGGCAGATCGCCCCTCGACCAGCGCAATGGCGATTGCTTTCCCATCGGAAGTGCGCCTGCCACGGCCAGAGATCGCAAGCCATCGGCGCTCCGGGCATCTTCGGCACCGGCATCGCATGTATGCGTCATGCTGAACGCACGCGAGCAGAGGGAGATCGAGATCACTGTTTGCTCGTAAGTACGACAAGCCCAGATGCGAGGAGTTCCGCTACCTCGGCGGTAGAAGGTTTTGCTCCCAGCCGCTCGATGGACTCGGAGCAAATGCTTGCGTCTCTCATTCCGCCCCCGCCTCAGGGTCTGTTCCGATGGGCTCGCAGCCTCGCAGCCTCTCTGCTACATTGCTTCGTCTCTGCCTCGATCGGATTGCTTCGTTGCTTCGTTGCCTGAGAGCCTCGGGGGTTGCTACTCAACGGAGTTCGATGGTATCGCTGTACCTGTCTGAGTTCGTTGCCCAACGTCCGACGCCCCGCGTTTTTCTGTGGCCGGAAGACGCGTGGTCCAATTGGCCCACTTCCGTCTGTCTGTGCACGCACGCGTCTTTGCCGTCGTGTGCGTGGCCTGCGTGCGTGTCTGGGCCATTCCTCCGCTACATCTCGCTCTGCCCCCCTCTGGGCGATGGACTGGCCGGCGCCCACGGTTCGGCGCAGCTCAACGCAGCGTGGCGCGCGCCGCGTTGCTCAGGGCTGCAGCCTCAGCAGCAACGCAGTGCAGCAGTGCAGCAGTCGCAGTCACAGTGGCGCTGAGACCCAGGGCGCAAGGCCGAACTCTACCTTTGCCCTCTCGCCCGGGATCAGTGCCCAAGGTGAAATCATTACTGGTCATGGTCGCAATCCTCCTCTTTTGCTTGCTTTCGTCGTCCAGGGGCAAACTAACCACCGTCGTCCCCGTCTCTTCTTGACCCTGTATCATACCCCATATCCCTTTTGGTTCACCTACACAACTTTTCACCCACGCTGGTCGTGTCCGATATAAAGAACTTGCCGCACTTTTTTTCGTTCCCAGCGCGACGGACCGCCCCCTCGTGCTCAGACCGAACTCGACGTGGCCCATCCATTGGGCCAAGGTCATTCCTCGCTTTCCAGGAACACCCCTTCTGCGCCGACGGCTTTGGCCGCTCCCGGTGAGCTCAAGCGCCTACCGACCCACACTACGACGCTGCCCACTCGACCCGCCGGTCGCCCTACTGCGTCGACACCTTTCAACATCCATCCCCGTGGGCGGTCCAATCACGCTCCACCGCCCGCAGCCGCCAACAACGTCTACGCTCCGTCTTTCCAGTGCGAGGCACTTCGACACTTGTGCCTCCAGGGATCCTCGCCTACCGTCGGCGTTTAGGTACGCAAAGCGAGGTGTACGCAAGCAAAGCCGGTCTCACTAGATTCTATAGCTCTGACGTAGCCGCCGGCGAACGATCAGTCTATCTGGGGCAGCGCCGCATTCGAGCCTGCGATTCTCCTCTTCTTCTCGCATCGGTCCTCGCCAGCGTCGGACCACTGCCTCCACTCGTCGCTTCGGACTGAGAAGCGCTGCCAGCCCAGGATCATCGCAGTCACCTTATAGGCGGTGATCTCGTCTGCGGCTCAAGTCCATCCCTGGGTCCTTCCCATTTCTTCTTTCTCACCTCCAAGTCAGCCAGCTGGTCTCGCTACCGACTGGTCTCTTGGTTTCCTTGCCTCATTTTCCCAGCATTTCACTCCCCCCTTCCATCCCATTCTACTTCGATCATATCGGGCTGGTCCCGTCCTTTTTTTCCCCCTCTGGCTCTGTGTAGTTTAGTCGTTGCCGTCTTGTCACTGTGCTCGTGTTTCTAGACTTCAAATCGCCTCGGGAAGTGCCCAGAACAACGGCTGCATCAGCGCCATCGACTGCATCGCCCCGCTCAGCATCACCGCGCCCTCGACCGCCATCGGCCAGCACTCCATTGCACTACTGCACAGCATCACTCGACTACAGCAATATGGCTCGTCTTCAAGTCGAAATCCCCGCCCAAGCTGGGTCAGTGGCGCCGCTCCTACATTTCAATAACGGTCACACCGCCCTGCAAAAGGCACCTTCACCATCGCTCGTCCCAGCCTACGATTTGCGAGACGCCGTTCAGGGAGCCGAGGAGCTGTCGTCCTTTTCAGACTCGAGCTCGAGCGAAGGAGCCTCCGATAGCTCCGATGGCAGCGATTCAGAGGAAGAAGGCTGCGACGTCATCGAGCTCGAAATTGGAGAAAGCGCATCTGACGAACCCTTGTCAGCCCCAGCAAGGCTTTCGCCCGACCCCGAAGAAGCAGTTCATTTGTCTCCCGAACCAGATGACAGACCGGCGCCGGACTCTGCGCGACTGCCATCCTTCCTCGCGCGCCCTGGTCCATCCAACCGAGTGCCTTCCACCTCTGTGCCTCATTTTCGAAACAAGGGGACAGCATCTGCATCGCCCTCCTACGAAACATTTGCCGCTCGATCCGCCTCGGTGCAGCTCCGGCATACTGCTGCTCTCAATGCATGCCGCGAACACCATGGCGACATAGAGTCAACCTCGGCAGAAGAAGAAGAAGATGTCGTCATCGAGATTGAACAAGACGCCGATGATGAGGCCGTACCAGAAGAGTCAGAGCATGTTGCCGAACGATCGGCTGCGTCCAAGCGTCTCTTTGCCGCCCTGGCCAGGGACCAGGGCGCCGCAGACGCTGACAAGGTCACCCCGTTGCCTGCTCGAATTCCAGGCCTGTCATCCCGCCGTGGCAATCGCAGCCTCCCTTCGCTGGAGCAGATTCAATCTCGAGTCTCGGGGCTCGGTCTGCAAGGTGCCGGGACTCCCTTTGCCAACTCTCCGGCCCCTGCCAAGGCAAGCCCAGCATTCCGTACACCTCTTCCGGTTACGCCTCAGAATAGTCGCAGCGTCAGCTGTCCGACTCCCAAGAGCGGCAAGTGGTGGCAGTTCGGGGAAGTCACTGTCACCGTCACTCCTCCGACGCCGCAGCCTCAGGTCAAGTCACCCATCGTCGGCTACGTGCTCCAGAACTCGGGCAGGCCTGTCCATCCAGTCAAGTTCGAGCGCAGTCGCGACGATCTGGAGCTTCTCACCCCTCCTCCGTTCGAGCTCGCTCCTGGACGCCAACGCATCATGGAAGAGCGCGCGGAGCAGGCCATGGCGGCCATGATTGCCATGCAGTCCGCTGCCCGGGAGCACCAACGCAACATCAACAATGGAAGCGGCCAGCTCATTGGTCTGGGTTGGCCTGGTTCGCCTGTGATTGGCTCTCCGGTACCACCAATCCTTGCGCACAACCACGATGGCAGCACCTCGCCAGGACTCCTTACTCCACCCACTCATCGCAGCAGCGATTCCCACCTGCAGGCTCAGCAACAGGTCGCGTTCGCACCACAGCTTCACCCGCTTCGACGCCACGACAGCCGGAGCGGGGCCGCAAGCCAGCCAAGGGGTGGTAACCGCCATGACCGATGGCGCGAGGCCAATGCCATTGCCGATCCCACGGGCAAGTACGTCCCACCAGCGCGTCGACGCCCAATGGTCTCCCGCGGCCAGGCCGTCGGTCAGCGCGTCACAAGCATGGACCTGTCGTCGAACGCACAGCTGCCTGCCAACCCCAACGCCGCGCGGCGCCCACGCAGCTCCCTCCCTCACCGTATCCCCTCCAGCGCTCCAGTCATGATGCGCCCCAATGCCGTCTCGGGGCGTGCTCAGTCTCAGAAGGAAGGCGAAGAGAAGAAGGACCCACAGCCGCAGCCACCCCGCTCTGCGGGCGCCGATACCGGCAGCAATCGAGCCGATGCGGGACGCAAGATGCTCAGTCGCCTCGGGGAGCGCATGCTGCAGCGCGGGCGTGGCGACAAGGGCGCAGCCGAGGCTAGTACCATCGTTGCGCCCGTTGCTGCGTAAGGGCAGCCTAAATCCCCCAATCCCGTGGTTGGTTTCCTTTTTCAGTCTGTCTGTCCACGATAGCTGCTTGTCGCTCTTAGCATCCCGTCAACTTGTCTAAACTTCCTTTGCACTCATTCTTCACCGACTTGACTTACGATGGCTCAGCATAGCATATACAGCATTTGCTCCGTCATCATAGCACGCCCCTCGTGCCATGGCACATCATAGCACTACATACCGCTTGGAGTCTCATACTTCCTTATTTATCAATTCCACTTCCACTTCCACTTCTCTTGCCTTGGGCGCCCAAGTCGGTTTGACCATGTGGCTCTGACCGTCCGAGCTATTATATGTACGGCACCAATTCTGCACACCGAGTGCACCATGTCTGAGTATACGGCACAGCGATGCCTGGCCAGATGGAATAGAAACGAAATCTGCATTGAAAGCTAACCGCAACGCTGCACCATGCTCTCCTCTCTCACATGCGACACGTGCAGAACTGAGCGAGTCGGCCAAGTCGTACCGTACGTACGCTAGACCCCCTCGCCCACGCTGACTGACGTCCACCACATGCTCCGCACCTGCGCCCTCGCGTCCCGCCCGTCCTCCGTTTCGAAGATTGCCGAGCCGAGGAGAGTGAGGAAGCGGATGAGAGCAGCGCTCATGTAGTCGTGCCTTTTCCCTCGTCTGCGGCTCGCAATCGTCTATGATGGGTTTTGAATGTGCGATGACATTTAGAGCATGAAGCTGCAGGGGAAGGCGGTAGAGGCAAATTGCGTCAAGAAGATAATCAGCATGAGTTGCGTTGGGAGGCTTTGTGGAGATGTGAATCTTGTGCTCGCAGACTCACCTCAGGGGGTTCTCAAGAGCACGCTTGAGTGCGTCGGTCCACTTTGCGCCAGTGGCACCATCCACGACGCGGTGGTCGAAGCTGGCCGTGGCGCTCATGACCTGTGCCACCCGGAAGCCCTTTTCGCTGTCTGCGTCGGGGACGAGGACGCTGCGTGTCGTGCCGATTGCGAGGATGGCAGCCTGAGGGGGGTTGATGATGGCCGAGAACCACGTAGGGCCGAACATGCCCATGTTGGAGATGGTGAAGGCACCGCCCTGGTACTGCTCGGGCTTGAGCTGGCCGTCCCGTGCGAGGCGGGCGAGGCTCTTGGTCTCCGAGGAGATCTCAGTCAGGCCACGGTGGCCGACGTCGCGGACAATCGGCGTGATGAGGCCAGTTGGGGTAGAAACTGCAATGGAAATGTCCGAGGCGTTGAATTGCCTGATGGAGTCGCCCATCCAGCCAGCACGGACCTCGGGCACCTCGTCGAGGGCAACACCGACTGCCTTGGTAATGAAGTCACCGACGGAGAGCTTGGCGTCCTTGGCCTTCTTGGGGTCGGCAGCGAAGCGCTTGGCAGAGGCGTCGTTGAAGACCTGGCGGAGGCGGAGGACCTTGTCCATCTCAATGTCCACAGAGACGTAGTAGTGCGGGATGGTGGACTTGGACTCAGACAGACGCGAGGCAATGACCTTGCGCATGTTGGAGACGGGGATGTCAGTGTATGGCGTCGACGAGGGAGCGGCGGCGGGGGCAGCTGCGCCGGCAGCGGGGGCCGCAGCAGATGCAGAGGGGCTGGCGGCGGCGGGAGCGGGCTTGTATGCCTCGACGTCAGCCTTGAGGATGCGGCCGTTGGGGCCGGTTCCCTTGACCTGGGCGAGGGGAATGCCCTTCTCCAAGGCGATCCTCTTTGCAATGGGCGAGACGAAGATGCGGTCGCCTCCTGGCCTCTCGGGAGCGGGTGCGCTCTCCTCCTTGGGGGGTGCTGGCTTCGACTCCTCCTTCTTTGGTGCCTCCTCCTTGGGTGCCTCCTTTGCGGGCTCCTCACTCTTGGCGGGGGTCTCCTTGGCTGCGTCAGCGGCGAGGGCGTCAGCCCCCGAAAGGTCATCACCCTCCTCGGCAGTAATGGCAATGATAGAGTTGACGGCCACGTTCTTGGAGCCGTCGCCGATGATGATCTTGGCCAGGATACCCTCGTCCTGGGCCTCTACGTCCATGGTGGCCTTGTCCGTCTCAATCTCGAGAAGGACCTCGCCAGCCGAGAATGCCTCACCCTCCTTCTTCTTCCACTGAGCGATACCACCCTCGGTCATGGTGGGCGACATGGCTGGCATGGCGAATTTTGTGAGCTCCTGGGCGGACAGGGAAGGGTGGAAGTCTGCGTAGGCATGGGTGCGGGCGTGGGGACAAGTTAGTAACGCGGACCGGTGCATACACGACACCAAGTCAAAAGCCCAGAGACGTTGGACTCACTTCGACGGAGGACGGTATGCCTCAGGCCGAGCCTGCTCGACGAAGAGGCGGCGCTGGCCCGCCCGAGACGGAGGAGAGTGGCAGTGGCGGCGGAGGTCATGGTGTTGGAAGGGCGGAAGGCGAGGATGCACGCAGGATATGGCAGGATAAGGGGTCGGATCGGCGAGCGGCCAGGGTGAGGAGAGGTGAGGATCGAGGTAAAGGTGAGGAAGAGATTGGAAGGTTGTGTGTGTTGATGCGTTGCGTTTCCGCCCGTGTTGCGGTGCGTTGCAGTTGCAGTTGCGTTTGCTTTGCGATGCGATGCGCCTGGCTTTGAGCGGACCTTTGGGAGCCTGGCGATAGGCTCTCGGCCTCTGTGTGTCCCTCGGCGGCCGACGCCTTTGCGAAGAATGTTGTGCGGCCCTTGTCTGAGCGTCCCAGTGTCTGTCTGTTCTTGGGCTGGGCGTTGGCTCACTTGAGTGTCCCGTGCCTGGGCCTCGCTCGCGTTTGCCTTGCCTGGCCGCGTGGTGGTGGGCGGCGGCCCTTTGCCCTCGCATCTCAGCCCTCGCCCGCTCTTCGCCGCCGCCGCCGCGCCGTTGGGGCCAAAAAACCCACCGACGCGCCTGGTGGGCTCTCCGCCCCGCGGGAAATGCCACGGCTTCACTCTCCAGGCCCCACAACACACGCAGACCCTTCAGCCAAGGTCCGAGGTGGTTACTTACGAAAGAGGAGAAGAATAGCAGCGAGCGGAGCGGTTCAGTCGAAGTGAAGTCAAGTGTCCTTGCTAATTGCACATCGGAAAGCGTTCAGAATTGATGGGAAAGGACTGGGTAAGAACACATGCTACAAAGAAGAAGAACAAATCCAAGAAGTGACAGTCGACATAACAGTTGGAAGAGCGCAGCTCGCACTCGCATTCTCAACCCATCTCATTCGCCTCGGCTTCGGTGCGGGCAAAGGCATCCTCGAGACTTGTTCCCTTGCCATATCCCATCCACTCGTGCTTCGCAATCGACCCGCGCTGGCTGTCGGGCCCGTCCCACGCCGTACTCATGATGCTTGGCTCGCTCGAGTGCCATGACACGTCCCGCACGGTCACATTCGGTGTTCGCTCGTACGACCATGCCCGAGAGAAGCCACCCGCCGCCGAGGCTGCTTGACCGCCACGGTTCGAACCGCCACCGTCTCGCTCGGGCGCCGACGCATCCGAGGCATCCACTTCCGCCCGCGCAAAAATGTTCCGCGCCTTGCTCCGGTCAAGCACACCCACAATGTGGCCGTCCAGTGACCATATATGGATGCGACCATCTGCGCTGCCAGAGTAGACGTACTTTTGACCCGTCGTCGCCGCAGGGCTGAAGTGGCAGCGGATCAAGGTCTTCAGCACCGCGTGTCCGCCTGTGTTGGGAGAGCGTCAGCAGAGACGCACGCAGGTTCATCAGCATAAAGTAGGCAGACCGATGCGTCCCATTTCTGCTCTCAACTCACGATAGGTCATCACAGAGCAATCGTCGGGATGGCTTGGGTATCTCGGCTTGCGGTAGTACATGTTCCTATAGTCCCAGTTGCGCAGCCCGTATGTTCTCCTGCTGAACGTCTCGTACTCTTCTGAGCTCTTCATGTTGCGAAGATCCCACAGCTTCATTGACTGGTCCTTGCCGTTTGAGATGCAGTATCGGCCATCGCCCTTGGGCGAGACGTACGTCACACCTTCTGTGTGGCCCGCCAGGACGCCTGCGGGCTTACCGCCTGCCAACGACCGCCGGTCCCAGACCTTGACGTAGGAATCGTCGCTGCCTGAGATGAGCACATTCGAGGAAGCAGAGTCTGCAAATGTGACGCCATTGACGTCGTCGCGGTGCCCTTCCACTCGCAGCACTCGCCGCCGGGCTTCGATGTCGTAGACGTAGATGTCGCCAAAGTGTGCACCAGCGACAATCTCCCTCGAATCGCCAGAGAATCGAATCGACCAGATGCCACTCCTGTAGCGCACACCGCCGTCGTCCTCGCTGCCCGCGTCGAAATCGAGGGGCACCTGCTTGTCCGACAAGTCTTGTCCGCCCTGCGACTCTGCTCTCGTCGATACCAGATGCACCACCGGCGTGATCGACGAGTAAATCATCCACTGATTGTCTGGGCTCAGATTTGCATCCGTGATAGTCCAGTTGCCGGCTCGACCCTGAATCGTCTTGATCGGCTTGAGCGATGTGTATTGCGTCGTACCAAAGGACGTGTAGAAGCTGGTGCGTCTGGGGGCACTTGGGGCATCGTCCAGACGCAAGATCCGGCGTGAAGGAGCCACTGTTGTGTCGTACATCTGCAAAGTAGTGAAGGGTCCGTGGCGTCCTCGTCAGCGTCGTCAGGGAGGTCAAAGCAAGCAAAGTGTCAGTCGCAACCAACCTGAACCCTGAAGTCTTGGGTGCATGTATAGAAGAAGGATGAGTCTAGAGGGGAAAACAGGGGGATAGAATGAATGGTATGTGAGCTCCTTGATTAGCTGCGAAGAAGACCAGAGCTACTCACCTTGAGAGTATTGGCCACAGTAGACTCTGGCAGGATACCTAGCCACCTCCGTCCCACTGGTATTAGGGACCCTGTCGTCCATTTCCGTCTTTGGTACGCGACAGAGAGCCGTCTTCCTCTTTTGCAGCCTGTCCACCAAGTTGCGACCCTCCTCAAACGCCGAAGCTTCGCTACCAAGAGGCCGTCTGGGTGTCTTGCCGAAATCGCCACTGAGCAGCAGCTCCTGTCCAGCCTTGACCGGCTCTTTGATGGAATCCCAGAACGTTGCCATGTTGGAGGATCGGGTGCTGCCGTACCAATTGTCCTCATCTTCCTCCTCATCAGCAGGTTGACGTAGAGTCTGGAGGGTGAAGCCGCCCTGTGCAAGCAGCTGGCGCAATCCAGCGATACCGATACCTCGGATCGCTCTGGCCGTCCGACTTTGCCCAGGCTCGTCAGCCTGCTCGGGCTCACCGGAGCCTGCACTGCCGGAAAGTGCAGATCGGAGCAACTCTGTAGGAAATTCAGAGGCATGTGATGAGCATGCTGCTTATCGGGGTGTGCTATACAGGCAAGGCAGCGGGACTTACCAGTTATGGCGACCTGCTCTTCGCGCTCTTCTTCGTAGTCATCGTCGTCATCTGCCTCCTCGTCATCGTCATCATCGTCATCCAGGTCGATGTCGTCGTCATCGAGGTCCACCTCTCCGACAACTTCCTCCATATCCTCGACGTCGAAATCTTCATCATCCTCATCCTCGGCATCCTCGTAGTCATCGTCGTCGTCGTCATCGTCATCGGTGTCGGTGAATGCGGCGTCTTCCTGAGCCTGTGCCTCTGTAGCGAGCTCCTCGAGGGCTGCAACCATGGCCATGCGATTCTCGGACGTGTCCGAGTCTTGCGAGAGCTCCCTCCATTCTGGTCGTGAAGACATGGCCGTACGGAACTCCACAAGTGGCGCCTACGAGTACTAGATAGCGGAAGTAGGTGGTGGCGTAGCCGTGACGCGCCGAGCAACTTCACGGACTGCTAGGAGCTGATATGAGTGCGACGTCAGGGATATCTCCGGATGCTAGAGGAGACAAAGGGCTTACAGCATGACGAGATGATCGCGAAAGAGCCGTCTGGCAAGAAGGCCATTCACTGTCAGCATTGCTCGCAGGTCAGGCCGGGGTGCTTTAAGGTAAGCGCCGGACTGAGGGCAAGCGGCAACGGCGCGCCGGCTCCAGACCTGGGCACTAGGCCAGAGGGAAATTTGTCCTTGTCCTGCAGAGCACAGATCACCAGCGCGCGGCGTCTGGCGCAGGGGCCTCTCAATCGCCGTCGAGGGCAGCCTTAGTGGAGCAGGCGGCGTGGGGGGTGCAGATGCAACCTCGTTCCGGCGAGAGTGGGCTCGATTATACCCCTTTCCTTCAAGGCGGACTAAATCTCAGACCGACCCAACTTGGATGATGGTGAAAGGTCTTGACTATCGACTTTGGAAGCACACCCACACGCGGCGACATGGTGCTCGCTCCATCTTTCTGGTTCTGCCCGCCATACAGCCCCGGTCAGAGCTCGAGTCAGGAGCACCGCATCGCCCCCAGCTCATATGACGGACAAGCAGAGCTGCAGCGCTCCCCATCTCCAGTTGAGAGCACTGGCGCGAAAGGAACTTCTCTGTGCTCCGTAGGTACGAAATGCCGTGCTAGCATGACAGCGAAGGGTGACGCAGTCATTTCCCCATTCACACGGCTTAAAGACATGATGCACTCCTGCCAGCCGCAGGGTGCGAGCAATAAGACTCGCATGGCGCCATCGTACCATACCGCCTTGTTGAGTAAGTCACTTGCTGCTCGACGAAGTACCTACTGCATAAGTATACTTTCGCCAGAAAACAGTTCTAAGATGGTCACCGACGTCGTGACGACGGGTCTATCAAAGAATGATAGGGAGCTGCAAGGAAGACCAAGGCCGCACGCCACTACCTTGCCATTTCCTTCGTCGACTTGGCCCCGTATCGTGATATGGAAGCCAGATCTTAGAAGGCTCGCGGAAACGAATTTCTGCGAGCACAGGCCGTAGTGATAGCCCTAACTCCCCACGCTCACGTGGCTGCAGAGCCTCGAATGACCCTAGGGTGTACGCTCTGAATCTCACTTATCTACTCGAAATCTGGCTATGAGGCGAGCAGATAAGTATGGCAGGTCCCAGATACCGATGAAAGTCGGTCATGTGCCCAGTGAACGCCAAGCAGTAGAAGGTATGTTATTGGCCCGTATGGAATGTTGTGTGTGCGCATAGAGGCTCCGGTGTCCGGAGAAGAGTCGGGGTTGGGGTCGGAGACGTTGCGGCTTGCTTGGCTCTTTCCGATAGGAGCAGCTTTTGTGTGGCCGCTGTGTGGCGGTGACGACACAAGTCTCAGCGTGCGGCGTCGTCCAGGTTGCAAGTCGCAATATCGGAAGCAATGGCGACCATTGCGACGGTGTCCTCCCTCACACGACCGAAAAGAGACGAAGACTGGCACGTTTGTTGGAGGCAAAAAGGGGCCGAGCGAGCGGCAGGAACCATTCCTGGAGCCTTCGTCGCCCACGCCGCCCACGCCGCCGCTGCGGTCGCCACCACCACGCACGGTCCATTTCAGCTTTGGCCAGGTGCGACCTGGAGGAGCGCCAGGTCAATGCGTGTACAATATGATTGGGAGAGGGGCGGGCGTGTTGGGCGCGCTCGGGCCGCCTCAGAGACCAACTCTCGCCTTTCAGGCGCTTCGGCTGCATGTACGCCCCATGACCAGCGCGGCTTTGGCCCTGCGGTTGACGTCGACTCAATCTCTAGTCCGTCTAGACGAGGTTCACCTAGAGGCGCACCCGTGGTGTTATTTCGTGCACCACGCGAACGAGCCGGTACCATCGGACATGCGCAGGTCGTGCGTGATGGTCGGCGTGTTGGTCGAGCTTCGGCTGCCATGTGCGTGTCAACGCTCCAATCCAATCGGCTTCGGGAGCGACTTCGCGCGGTTCGGAGGCGGCGTTGGCCGCTCCTTGTCCTCTTCGACGCGCACACACTCACACGCATCCATGGCAACAGGAGACGAAGCGAGGCCAATCGAGAACGGCGCGACGAGGCAGCGGGCAGGTTGAGCGGCCGACGGCACGCCGCATGACGCGACCTGGCGCGACTTCGGCGGCGCAGGCACATCGGCCAGGACTGATTGTCAGGGGACGTAGCCCGCGACACGGGCCGATTGGCAGACGGCGCTGCAGGCAGCAGTCGAGCGTCTATGACTGGGCTGGGCGACATGACCGCACTTTAAGTGGCTTGGCGTGCGCGTCGTCCCGAGCTTCCCGCTCACGGCCTAGGGATGAATGGGCGCGGCCTCTCCTCTAGTGGCCTCAGATGGGGCGACACCCCACTTTCTATTTTCTCTTCGGCAAGGGGCGAACCAGTTTGTGTCGCGTTCGGGGTTCATGAGCAGCGATGCACGGCATACATACAGTGAGCAACGACCTCGTCAGCCTCTGGTCGCCTGCCGTGCTTGTTTGCCGTCTGCGACAATCACAGGCCCATCCCAGTCCATCCCACGCTGCTGCGAGACGAGACGAGCTGCCCTGTCCCGCCCTCTTCCCGTCTTCTGGTGTAAGCTCGGCCGCAACCCCTGCCCGCGCCTGCCTCATCGTGCTCGCTCCTCGCCTCGCTCGGGAAGAGGGCGATCGTGTGTGTGTGTGCGTGTGACTGAGAACTTGCGCCGTGGTGCGTGTGTGCGTGTGTGGTCATCCTGGATCGTCCCAAGTCACCTACCCAGCTTTTCCACGGCTCGCAGCGTACCGCCTGCGTATCGCAAGCTTTGAGGGTCCTTGTGTCTCTACGCTCCCCACGCCTGAATTCTTCATCTCCCCTTTCTACCTCCCGACCCCACCCTTTGCCTCCCCCTCTTCTCTCCACCCGTATCCTCATCATCAACGTCTCCCTCCCCAGCCTACACTCGTTCGACCCGTAGACACCGTGTGTCAAAGGGTCAACAACCCCACTTTCTTTCCCACACCCACTCTCTTCCTCGTTCTCAAGCCATTTCCTTTACACCCAAGCAGCAAGTCTGCCGGTTTGATTCGGACCGCCAATCACAAGACTCATCATCCTCACGCAAATCACATCGACACGCAAATCACATCGACACCTTTGCATATCTGAACAAGAGCCCATCTTGTAGCAAGCATGAAGACTTATCCCGCCAAGGTCGCGGCACTGCTGCTTCTCTTGGGCGGTACGGCTACCGTCTCCGCAGAGGCACTTGCTAGCCCCGCCCCCGCCCTTGCCCGCGGTCATGAGGGCATCTCGCCGTTGGACAACCCCGTCGCTTTTGAAGTTCGAAGGCGGCACCACGACATCGCAGAGAGACAGGCACCCGTTGCCAAGCGTCTTCTCGGTCTCCTCGGCGGCGACAGTAGCAGCAGTAGCGATTCAGGTCAGTCCAAGAGGAGAGGCTTGACCAGGAAGGACAACGCATCTCGTGACGCCCGAATTGCAAGGAGCCGCCGAAATGTAGTGAAGCCCAGGCTGCTTCATGGAGTCGCATCTGTCGTCGATGGATTGGGTAGTGTCATCGAAGGTTCAAGCTCCACCGATAGCGCCCAAACATGTACGTCCTTTCCTGTTCCTGCTTTGTGTTCTCACCTCAGCTGTTGTGCGCGGGTAGCAGATGGATGCGTGGTGGAGAGGGATCATTTCTCGTGTCTTGTCGTCGTAGCCATGGGGGCCAATGACGGCAGCAGTCGTTGCCGTGTCGCTGGTCGAACGCCGCGGTATTTGCCGTCACTTAGTTTCTCGCCTTTGCTGACGCACTAATGATCACCCTTTACTATCTGCTTCCTCTTACAGCATCGCCGACGTCCAGCAGCGACGACGACACCTCGAGCTCCACCGATGACGGTACCTCGAGCTCGACCGACGATGATGACGACAACTCAAGTACCAGCAGCAGCAGCGAACACCACGACAACAGCAGCAGCGACAGCGATGACAATGTCACTAGCGCTGCAGCCAGCACAACACACAAGGCTGCCTCTTCGTCTGCCACCCCTGCCGCATCTTCTTCCTCCGACTCTGAGAAAGCGGCCGAGTCCTCTGCTTCAGCCGCATCAGCCAGTCAGGCCGAAGCATCGAGCGCTTCTCGTGCTGCCGCCGCCAGTAGCAGCAGTGCTCACGCTCAGGCTAGCAGCTCCTCCGCCGCAGAGGCTGCACGCCAATCTTCGTCGGCCAGCGCAGCCGCTGCTTCGAGCTCGTCAGCCGCGGCGGCACAGGCATCTCAGGCCTCGGCCTCGGCCTCAGCTTCATCGGCAGCACAAGCGTCATCTGCCTCCAAGTCTGCTGCAGCTGTCGCTAGCTCCAATGCGGCCGCCTCCGTCTCCTCGGCGATCTCCAGCGCTGCGGCCAGCTCCGCCTCTGCGGCTGCCACCTCGGCCGTCCTCATCACGAGCAGCGATGCTGCCAACGGTGTCACGGTCATCACCTCGATTGAGACCATTCAGCCTACCGGCACCTCATCGACGTACAGCTCCAAGAACAGCAGCTCCGACGAGGATTCTGGTGGATCCCTCAGCAAGGGCGCAATCATTGCAATTTCCGTGTCTCTCGGTACCATTGCTCTGCTTGCTGTCATCTTCACAATTGTTCGCAAGCGTCAGCAAGCCAAGACTTCCAACATGCGCCCCATGGACTTCACACCCGGCTATGGTGCCACGGACAGCTACAACGACCGTGGCGTCACTCGCGCCAGTCAGGAGAGCTGGCTCGGCGGCCGACCCATGAGTGGCGTCAGCGACATCGACCCGGACATGCTGCCCCCCATGGAGGAAGTGACCCAGGATGGACACATGGCCATGTCTGGCGCGCATACCGCAGGCTACTACGACGACGACCGCATGCTGAGCCCTCCGATGACTGCCTACGCCGTTGGCGGCGGTTACGCTCGCACAGACGGCAGCACCCGCCGAGCCAGCATGATGGACAGCAGCTACGCGTCTCACGGGTACCCGTCTACCTCTGCGCATCCCCCCACGAGCCCGATGCAGAGCAGCCATGGCTTTGATACTACGATGGACCCTTCCATGTATTACGACGGCAGTGCTGCTGCCGGCTACCACTCCGAGGCAGCTCGCGGACAAGATCTCGCCGCTGCTGAGCGAGCAGGTGCCGCATCCCCGTACCAAGACTTGCAGCGCGGCTACGACCATGACGGCGGACACTCTAGCAAAGCTTCGACGGACGCTCCGGAGCTCGCTTACGCAGTCGCGTACGGCGGCGAGGAGCACGAGCAGGCTGATCCATTTGGCCACGGACAGCAGGGTGGCCGCGCCTCTGCACTAGGGCCACCCTCCTCGAGGTGGAGCGGCTAAAATGCCCACCCTCCCAGCCACCGCAGCGGCGCAGCGATCCACGAAGGCGTCTTCATCAGTGTCTCCGCAGCATCTCGCATGGCCACCTTTCTTCACAGGCTCAAAAGCTCCGGCCTACTTGGCGAGCATCTGACGCGAGTCATTGCCCAATCGTCAAGGTACTCTCACAAGCACACTCCCTTTCCAAGCCCCTCTCGCACTCTCTGTCACGGGTCTCTTTGTTGTCTATATTGCTGCTTGGACCGCTTCGAGGATGGTGCCGCAGGCCACGCTGCCTGCCACCTG
This sequence comes from Quambalaria eucalypti, assembly GCA_004016185.1. Lineage (NCBI taxonomy): Eukaryota > Fungi > Basidiomycota > Exobasidiomycetes > Microstromatales > Quambalariaceae > Quambalaria > Quambalaria eucalypti. The sequence continues at coordinate 80,017 of RRYC01000142.1, forward strand.
CCCTCGGCGGTGCCTTGTCCTCCAGTCACACGCCGTCTTTTTGTCGCTCAGTTGTGTTCTACTCATCGAACTGCTTCTTTCGGGAACTGGCGATTGAGGAGACATGACTCTGCAGACACGGGCCGTGGTACTGTATCTTCGAATTCTCGTTTCCCGTGAGTCCACTGGATGGACACTGGAACTGCCTCTATTCATGTTCCCCCACCCCACCCTCCAAGGAACCCGCATCCCAAGCCTCTCCCTCCGTGATTGCTTGTTCGTCTGTCAGGGACTGCCGTCAGTGTTCGATGTCACGGTGACAGCAGCCATCCTTTTCGCTTCCAGCAATGACATTGTAGCTTCGCATCTGAATTCCGACTTGTTGCGTGTCTTTCCATCGCTTCCGGAATGTGCCACCTGTGATTAGGCTACCCTTTGCAAATCATGCGCTTGCGAGTGAACCATGATTGTGAGGTCATGAGAGGACTCCTTGGCCAAGGAGCGCCAGTCGCTCTAGGCGGGCAGAAACGGGTCGGAGGGCCGGGATGAGCTAAGGCGCGCGGCTCGCGCCGCGCACGCTGGTGGCTGGCCTGGTGCCTCGCTGCCTTGCTTGGAAATCCACGGCCCACACGCGCCCCCCACGGCTGCTTTGCCCCCCCTCAGCCTGGACCGGGGCGCCACAGTGGCCCAGAGGCAGAGGCAAAAGCAGAGGCAGAGGCAGAGGCGGTGGCGGCCCGCCCGTCAGTGACGAGCCAGTCAGGCGCTGTTTGCAATCGCCGCTCCCAAGGGAAGGGCAGGGCAAGGCAGCAGGGGCAGGGCCGAGGGCCAGTCACGCCCAGCCAGCCAGGGAAGCCTTCGCCATCGAGAGACGATGAACCGTGGACGAGGTTAGTTGATGGCTACCAGATTCGTCTTTCGATTCGTTAGTTCGTCCGCAATTCCGACCTCACACCCATACACTGCGAGGTCCGCCACCAGCATCGTATTCAACCTCGCCTTTTACATCGGGAGACTCTTCTTCGAACCATCGCCAAGCCCTACTCGAAGCCAGGGGTGCCTTGATTCATCTTCCCGCTCAACTCCGTTCGTGAGTATTTCCCCTTTCCGTCATTCATACACTCGGTCGCCGTCCCATCGCAACATCTATCTCTCCAACCTTACACTCATTCAATTGACCCGCTTGCCGCCTCTCATCTACCCTCCAGTAGCAATGCTCGCTAGGCCTGCTTCTCTCAAGGCCGCGGCCAGGGCCGCCTCTGCTGCCGGCAAGGCCCGCAACAACGCCGCTGCCGTAGCTGTCCCGGCTACTCGCGGCTTCGCCACCGTCCAGGACCCACCCAAGCGCTCGCACGGTGGCCTGCGTGACCAGGACCGTATCTTCCAGAATGCTTACATGAGGCACGACCACTTGCTCAAGGGCGCCATGGTGAGTCTCGCTGTCCAAACCTGGAATGCTAATTTGCTCACATGCTCATACTGACCCTGTGCAATACACAACTCCCTAACGCTCTCTTCTTCACAGGCCCGCGGTGACTGGCACAAGACCAAGGAGATCATCCTCAAGGGCCACGACTGGATCATCGCTCAGATGAAGGCATCGGGCATGCGCGGACGCGGTGGCGCTGGTTTCCCATCTGGTCTGAAGTGGAGTTTCATGTTGAAGCCTGGATGGGAGAAGGACCCCAGGCCGCGCTACCTCGTCGTCAACGCTGACGAGGGAGAGCCCGGCACCTGCAAGGACCGTGAGATCATGCGCGGTGACCCACACAAGCTCATCGAGGGCTGTCTCATTGCCGGACGCGCCATGGGCGCCAACGCCGCCTACATCTACGTCCGCGGCGAGTTCTACCTCGAAGCCGCTCACCTTCAGGAGGCCATCAAGGAGGCATACAAGCACGGTCTCATCGGCAAGAACGCCTGCGGATCTGGCTACGACTTTGACGTCTACGTCCACAAGGGTGCTGGTGCTTACATCTGTGGAGAAGAGACTGCACTCATCGAGTCCCTCGAGGGCAAGCAGGGCAAGCCTAGGTTGAAGCCTCCTTTCCCTGCCGACGTCGGTGTCTTTGGATGCCCCACAACAGTCGCCAACGTCGAGACCGTCGCAGCTGCCCCCACCATCATGCGCCGTGGACCCGAGTGGTTCGCAGGCTTTGGTCGGGAGAAGAACCAGGGCACCAAGCTCTTTGCCATCTCTGGCCACGTCAACACCCCTTGCGTCGTTGAGGAGGAGATGGGCATCCCGCTCCGCGAGCTCATCGAGCGCCACTGCGGTGGTGTCCGAGGTGGCTGGGACAACCTCCTCGGTATCGTGCCCGGTGGATCTTCGGTACCGATTCTTCCCGCCGACAGGTGTGGTGACGTTCTCATGGACTTCGACTCGCTCAAGGACGCTCAGTCGTCATTGGGCACTGGTGCTGTCATTGTCATGGACAAGTCGACGGACGTCGTCGCCGCCATTTCCCGCTTCGCCAAGTTCTACAAGCACGAGTCGTGTGGCCAGTGCACGCCGTGCCGCGAGGGAACTACCTGGGTCGCCAACATGATGGAGCGCTTCACTCAGGGTCGGGGAAACCTGCGCGAGATCGACATGCTCCAGGAGCTTACAAAGGAGATGGAAGGTCACACGATATGCGCTCTGGCTGACGCTGCCGCTTGGCCCGTCCAGGGTCTTCTGCGGCACTTCAGGCCCGAGGTCGAGGCACGTCTTCAGGCCTACCAGCAGCAGCACGGCCCCGTCCTCTACGGTGGTCAGCACGCCAATGAGTGGCCAGAGAGGCTTGCCAGGCCGTCCAACTTGGGCGCACCAGAGGCAGCCCAGGCCCTCCCCAACCCTCACCAGTCTGCATCGATCTAATGTGATCGATGGGGCTTTCATCAGCGGTACTCCGAGAGTTGTCAGATGTCTTTTGTAGCACCATAGCCCACCTCTCCCAGCATCTCTTTACCATACCGTCTGTTTTGATTTTGTTTCCTGTTGTCCTGAGTCCGATCGACGGAAATGGCATATATTCTTGGCATCTCAAATCCTATGCTCGTTGATACTTTTTCGTGAGATCCTCTACAGTCCGTCTGACCACGCCTCGACGTATATGGAGTGTCGCACGGCGTGCTTTGAGCAGCCCTTGACTGCACTGTCGCGTGTTGCGTGCGGGCCACGACGCGTCCCAGTCTCCACTTCCGCAGCCCGCGTTTGCTCTTGCGAATGTTTGGTTCTCTATCCGCAACTACCTTGGCTGGACGGCCGATACACTCAAGACGCGAAAGCAGCGAGGGGCAGGGCAGGTACTTTCCCTTCACGAACTTGGATTGCTTGCTATTCCAATCTGGGATAGTCTGCATCTCTCTGGGTCTCAGGGGGAGCCCGCTCCTTTGCTTACCTACCGACCATGGCTCACACGACTACTTCTCGCAATAAGGGCAAGGAGCGTGCCATGGACGTGGACCCACCGGGCAATGCATCAAAGAGCTCAGGCGCAGACAGGATTGAAGATTCCGAGCTGAGCTTCGACGAGCTGGTCGATGCCATTGTGCAATTCCTCGAGGTGGCATTTCACACTGTGCTCTACATGCGAGGGGTCTATCCCGCTGGTGAGTGTATGCTTGCTTGCTGGCCCGTGTAGCGGAGCGTAGTATGATCTCTGACTGTGACACACTCCCTCTCCCTCGCTCGACAGAGATCTTCCGACTACATCGCATCTACTCGCACCCGGTGTATCGCTCCCGTCATCCAGGCTTGAACGAGTACATCTCCGGCATGCTCTCCTCCATCCGGTACGAGCTCCAGCGCGGGCGCCTCTCCAAGGTCATCCTCGTCCTCTCTTCCACCTGCACTGCTCTCAGCGGCGCCGACGGCGCCGACCCCTCCTCTTCCTCTACGTCCAGCGCTCCAACGACGATCCCCCTCGAGCGCTACGTCTTTGAGCTGGCATACCTCTTACCACGGCTACCCAAGACGAACGCCGATCGCAACCTCTCTATCCGGGGCAACCTCACCTTCCGCGAGCTATCAGTCATGTTCCGCGCATTCCTGATGAAGCTTTCTGTAATGGACGCTTCGCTGGAGGACATCGTCCTGCCCAGCAACTCCAAGGCGGGCAATGCGGACGCTTCGGTGCCGGCTTCGAGCTGGGAACTGGGATTTGCTGTCGTGGTGGAAATGAGGGAAGAGGGAATGCTGCCCGGTCCGCAAGAGGAGAATGACGGAAACGTACCTGACGAAGGACCGTGGGTTCCTGCGGATGCAGAGCTTGCTACGGGGAAACCGAGAGCCAGGGAGGGCGAAGGCGGAGGCGAGGAGCAGGAAGGTCAGGGGCCGCTGAGGGCTCGTCGGCGGGAGCGCAAGAAGCAGGCGGGCGAGAGAGATGGAGAAGACGCCATAGTCTTGCCTGTGAAGAGCCTCGATAGCGGGGTCATCAATGTGAGTGCATGGGGCGTTCTGCGCGGTCTACCGCTTGGGAAAGCTGAGAAGCGCTGACACCTTCCCCCCCTACGTACTGCCTCGGTCACCCTGTCCTCCAGCTAACACTCTACGTCGAAGACAACCCAGCATCGAAGACGAGTCTTCGCAGACATGGCAAAGGTCGGCACAGATCCTCTCGAGGCAAAGTAAAGTCCAAATCCAAATCTAAGTCCAAGTCTCGGTCAACCAAACGCCGGCGGAGAGCACAAGACGGCGCGGATCCTGCGTCCGGTCTTCCACCCGGTCTGGACCTCTACGTTGATCCCTCACGATCTCATCGAAGGCGGCAAGGGCAGGCACATGGGGGAGATACGGCAGGGGATATCGAGGACCTCATGTCGCATGACGCTGGTGGTTCTCGTCCACGGGCGCATCCCCGAGCCAAGGTCTCCCGCCGCGCTGGGTCTCCTTCAGGCCTATCTGCCTCTTCTTCTTCTTCTTCGAATTCAGACGATTACTCTGACTCTGACTCAGAGTCGGGTTCAGCCTCGGACTCACGGAGCAGTAGCAGCGATGACCTCGCGAGCGATAGCGGGATCAGCGAGGGGAGCATTCAGAGTGTGGGTGATTTTGCGGGGTATGGAGGGGCGGGTGCGGGCCGCGGAGGGGGTGGGATGAATGCTGGTTGGTAGGGGTAGCGCCGGCGCCAACACCGGAGCTACGAGACGAGAGGTTTCACACGTTGTTCTGAGCTGGTACGAACCTCTCGCAATGGTACATGACGTCGTCGTCATTGTGCGTGACTCGCACCGGGCACACGAAAGGCATGCAAAGCAATGCGTGCTGATCCCCGCGCCTTTGTCCTCCGGGACGGGTCAGTGCAGCATGGCGGCCCACAGCGACGCATTGTAATCACACCAAGTCCTGCGCTACTTTGCGCGCCGCAATGACAATGGCAATGGCTAATGATTTTGGGTTGGGTTGCAGAGAAGAAGGAAGAGGAGGCGGGAGGTTGTGCTCATAGGGCACGGGGACAAGAACATGGCATAGCTGCGTGCTCTGCATATGCATAGGCAGACTTCGATCCCTGACCCACATGGTTGGGAGGGGGATGTCAGACACTCTCTACGATGGCGCGGAATCCATCAAAAATCAGGTCGCCAGAGTGGTGCAGCAGAAGGACATCATCCGACGACAGGTGCCGACGACGCGCTTACTCGGAGCGCAGTCCTGAGCATAGCAGCGCAGACGTGCCAACATACTGCCACCACTCCCCACCTTCTCCATCCTTCCAAACCACACCGAGGGGGACAAGTACCATCCTTAACGGTTGGACTTGGCCACACGCTCGAGCTCGTCCTTCTTCTTGATGGCGAAGGAGTTGGACGAACCCTTGGCAGCGTTGATGAGCTCGTCGGCGAGGCACTCGGCGACGGACTTGACGTTGCGGAAGGCCGACTCGCGGGTTCCCGTCGTAAGGAGGGAGATGGCCTGGTTGACACGGCGGAGGGGAGAGACGTCGACGGCCTGGCGACGGACGGTACCCTGGGAGCCGATACGGGTCGAGTCCTCACGTGGGCCAGTGTTGATGATGGCGTCGACGAGGATCTGGATGGGGTTGGCGTCGGTGAGGAGGTTGATGATCTCAAAGGCGTGCGAGACGATGCGGACAGCCATGAGCTTCTTGCCGTTGTTGCGGCCGTGCATCATCAGGGAGTTGACAAGGCGCTCCACAATGGGCATCTGGGCCTTGCGGAACTGCTTGTTGGCGTAACGGCCAGCAGTGTGGGGAGTGTAGACCGCGTTGCGGAGGGAGATGTAGTCTGCGCGGGCGGGGTTGAGGAGGTGGGCGAGGGTTTCGCGTCAGCTTGGACCGCTCGGCGAGACGCTGTGCCCCAATACATCTGCGCATGTTCCGCCATCTCTATCCATCACGATGGCTAGGAGTGCCTACCCCAACGTCATAGCGCCCTGCCTGCGTCCCATCCTGCCCATTGTCCAACACAAGTTGCACCACGGAAGGACACTAACCTTGGAGCGAGATGTCCTTGACCTCAACCTCCTGAGCGTCCCACTTGCCGAAGAGCTTGACAGAGCCAACCTCCGGGGCGGCAACGGCAGCGACGTCCTTGGGAACACTGTGAGAAGAAGGGGGAGGGCGAGACATATGGTCAGGTGATGTTGCTCTGGACCATGCCTGTCGGTTGCAGCAGCAATTACTCACCCAATTCGAGCCATCTTGAGTGTAGAAAATGCGGAGGGAAGCAGAGTGGAACAAGGTATAGTGGGGTTGGTTCTAACGTCAGCATACTGAACCGCTATTGGGAGTGCGCGTACGGCATGTCATCGCTGCGAAGCCGTCCGTCTTCTTCCCAACTGCCCCCGGGAAGCCGAACCTCTCGCTGTTGAGGATCACTGCTATCCTCCGATCGTTCCTCTCCCCGTGTCCTTTCCGCACTGTCGCACCCTCCTTCCCAAACCATCCCCTACAGGCCCATCCCTGACTTGTCTACCGGCAGCGGCGCCGCCTTTGCCACGCCTCAGAGGCGAGGGCGGGGCCGCAGAAAAAGACAGCTCGAGCGTGTCCGTTGAAGATATGTATCCGTATCGCAGCTTTCCCTTGTGTCCTCTGCCGTTGCTGTGATCGTCCCTTTCCTCCCAGCACTCTGTGCACGCAAGTCCTACCTCCGACTACAAAGGCCCGACGACTCACCTTGACTGCGTCTGTAAAGAGAATGGATTAGGGGGAGGAGAAGAGGAAGAAGAGGGGGGGTGCCGTGGATGAGGTCGCGGGCGTTTTGGTGGATCTTGAGGATGATGGTCGTAGACTGGGAATCAGAGGATGTGCGGCCGAGTCGAGTTGCAGTGAGTGCCTCGCACACGGCCACTGCCCTCGCCGGGCCTTCTCGTCGCAGCACGCGTATGAGCGTCGTCGGCCCCGTGGAGTGGCGTGGGTGGCCGCCGCCCCCCGCGGACAGATGCCTTGGCTGAGGCTGAGGCTGCACGGGCAGGGCCTGCCTGCAGGCGCGCCTACGCGGGGCGTTCGCCTGCCCGCGGCTGAGCCAACCGCAGCTCGCGCATGGGTACTGCACGTGACCAGCTTCCCTTCCCTGGCCGAGACGCGGTCACGACGCGAACATCGCGAGTGCACTTCCAGTCATGTTCACCGGCATGGTCACTCAGCATATCGTTAAGTAGAATACAAAGCCTGGATCATAATACAGAGTGCAGTGAGGAAGGTCTAGATGGCGAGCTCACGGCTGCATTGCTTGTCGCAGCCCCGCATTGTGTATAGCCAAGGGCCTCCCTCTCACCCGCCCAAAAGGGCTCGTAGCTTTCGCATGCAGGGCAAGGGCCTGATCCCACCATTGAGCTTCGAGTCCTATATTTGATCGACATTGATCGGGCTTGACTGGACGCTTGATTGACTTTGAGGGATATCGACGAGATATCGACGAGATATCGACGAAATCGGGAGGAGTTCAGCGAGCCGGATCCGGATCTTGTACGGACGTGCCGCGGTCGCACTCGCGCTTGGAGGACGCGTTCCGTCGTCGATTGACACCGAGAAAGCTCGAATGCCGTCCCGTCTCCACCGCACAGACGTCGACTGTAACGAGACGAGCATCAGGCATTCAAACCCTGCAGACGACGACACTGATCGCCGTCACTCCTCACGCCGCACTCCTTCTCCCGACGCCCAGTCTGAACTCAATCGCGGGCTCATCAGCGAGATTTCGACGAAGGCGCAGCACCACGTGTAAATACCCGGACAGAGACCATGGCGGCCGCTTCGTCCTCTTCTGGGGCTGGCGCAGGGAACCAGCCCAACACGAGCTTGTACGTCAAGAACCTCAATACCAAGACGAAGAAGCCGGGTGCGTTCATGATCCAGTAGTAACAGAGGATAGGTCACGCTACACTCTTTCTGACGCATACATCCACGTGCTCCACACGCCCTCTCACCTCACAGAGCTTCGCCGGCAACTATACGCCCTCTTCTCGACATATGGCAAGGTCATTGATGTTGTAGCTACGCGAGCGGACGGTATGCGGGGACAGGCATTCGTCGTATTTGGCGACTTGAGGAGTGCAACGGCGGCAAGACGGGCGTTGGATGGGTTTGAGTTCTACGAGAAGAGTATTGTGAGTATGGTCATTGTCCATCGGGCGATAGTCGCGCCTGGCTCGACCGCTTCCTGAGCCCGCATCTAGGAAGGGATCCTGAGACTTGACCCGACTGACATATGCTGCTTCCTCATGTCACCCCATTGCACCTCCTTCGACGACCCGCCCAGAAAATCGAGTACGCCCGCTCCCGCTCCAAAGCGACCATCATCCTCGAGGACGGCCCCGAAGCGCTCTTCGACCCGTCCCTCCTGTCCCCCAGCGCAAGCACCAGCGGTAACGCCAGCGCTCCGGGCAAAGTGACGTACTCGTCTGCGCAAGCCGACCAGCGGGGTAGGGAGAAGAAGCGCGCGCGGGAGGAGGCACGGCAAAGAGGGGAGAAGGTTGATGATGATGATGACGAGGGCGAGGAAGAGGAGAGTGAAGGTGCGGAGGAGGATTCCGAGGGAGGACGGGAGACAAAGGTCCGGAAAGTGGATGATGCCACCAAGGAGGATGGGACGGCGACGAGGGCGCAAGACAGCGATGAGGATGATGGTGAGTCCGACTTACGACTGCTCGCTGCTCGCCATTCGTGCTCTCTGACGTTGACATCCGCCCCGCTCTCTCGCTCACTGCAGCCGCTATGGACATGGCTGACTCGGACTCAGATGATGACGACACACCCGGACCACCTGCGCCACCGCCAGCATCATGATCCATTGTTTCTACTTGCCCTGCCCGGAATTTAAGCACATAGCACTTGCATCACTAGTCGGCAGGACCTGGGACGCATACATTGTCGAGGCGTGAGACGCACAGCGAAGAAGAACGCGGCTACGGAACGGGTCTGGAGGCTCAGGCTCACATCGTAGTCTAGTCAAGGGTATTATGGGTTGATTGCACGCTCCAAGTCGAGCCGGAGTCTACGTCTACGTCTACATCTACTTTTTGTTTTGTAGGCAAGCATGAACGCGACCGCGTTAGCTCCAGTGTTTGCATCTGCACCGCTCCATCCTGGCTCCACATCCACATCTCGTTGCCTAACACCTGGACCATAAATACTGTGCACATCGCTGACCCACCCGCGAAATGCGCAGGACCGCATGCCAGCCTGTGGAGGTCGCGAATGTACTGCGCCGGAACGACCATCCTCTTCACGGTGGTTTCTTGCAGAATCGCCCCAATCGCCTGGGCGCGAGAAGTCACGAGCAGTAGCCTGCAACTCCCCCGCGACGCCTGCACTGATCTTTGGAGACCTGACCGGCCCGTCTTGGCTCCATGCCTTCGCCGCGGCAGAGGAACCCACATGTTTGCGTCCGGCTCAACGCTGCTGCGTTATGCGCGTCTTGAGCAAAGCAGGACGCGGGGTCGAGCTGGCCAGGACTCGATGTGGGCAGCTAGGCCGATACTGCCTCCTCGCCGCCATTCGCGCCGTTTCGTGTCCCGGATCAGCTCCGACACCCCACTACGGCTCAATCTTGAGCGAGAAGTCGACGTGCTTGGTGGACTGGTGGACAGCGCTCGTGGAGATGACGTCGATGGCATCGTCAAGGTGCTTCCCCTCTGCGACATTCGTGATATCAATGCCACCACTGCTCTCGAGGAGGAAGTTCTTGCGTGGCTTACTTCCCCCTGCGCGCTCCTCACCCGTCGCCCACTCTGCGTGCAAGTCGTGCTTGAGTCTGCGCGCGACCTCGACGAGCTCATCGCCCTCGAGATTGTCGAGCATGATGACGTCTGCACCTGCGTCGATGGCCTGCCGTGCCTCTTCCTCCGACTGGACTTCTACGTCGATGCGGAGTGCAAAGCCACCAGCTGCGCGGGCTGCCGCAACGGCTGCAGGAATGGAGCCGGTGGACCAGATGTGGTTGTCCTTGAGCATGATCATCGAGGAGAGGTCGTAGCGGTGCGTGTCAATGCCACCGATGAGCATGCCGTACTTTTCCACGAGCCTGAACCCTGGCGTCGTCTTGCGAGTGCCCGCGACGATGCCCTTGAAGCCACCTGTCCGCGCGGCCCGAAGAAAGAGGCTCGAAGCAGTGGCGATGCCTGAGCAGCGGGCGAGGGTGTTGAGTGCTACTCGCTCGCCGAGAAGCAGCTTCCGCGCTGGGCCAATGACAGTGGCAGCCTTGACCTTGACCTTTCCACCAGCAGCCGCAGCGTCCTCGCCGATGGAAACTCCCTCGTCAAAGTACCACTGGACGGTGCAGCCGAGTTGACGGAAGACTTCATCAAAGAAGGGTACGCCAGCGAGGACACCGGGAGACTTGCACCAGAGAGTAGCCTGCTTGACCTCTTCTCCGACGACGAAGCCGCCATAGTCAAAAGACGGGCAATCCTCGGTAAGCCACTCTGCAATGGTTTGCGTGTACGTCGGCGGAAGAAGATGGCGGTATGCTAGTTGGCGGATGGAGCCAGAGGTAGAAGCAGGGGCTGGGACCGCAGCGGTAGCCGTCGTCGTCGCCGCCGAGGGCATGGCTGGTACCGCGCTCAGTGCCGTCGGCATGGCACTGAGGTCATCGCGGCACGCGGCAGTGCCTTCGGAGGACGGGTGGACAACGACCTCTGGTTTTGCCGCAGAAGACGACGGGGAGGTACTCGATTCGGCTGTGGCAGCAGGAGCGGCCGTCTGTCCTGCTGTCGCTGGGGAAGCGGCGGAAGCAGAGGCAGGCTGTGATGCACCTGCTGCCATGCGCTGGTCGAGAGCTTTGAGTGCCATTGCCCTGCGTCGCTCTGCCTCTGCCCTTGCACTGACTGGTGCACCTGCGTCTGCGTTGCCACTGGCATTGGATGCAGCGCGTGTCGTCATGTCTGGCCCGCCTGTCGAGCCAAACTCCAAATCACCAGCAACGTACTCGTAGTGGAACTGAGGGATGAGCTTGAGGCGGAGGAAGATGGAGTGCAGGAAGTTGGAGAGCATGCCTACGGGTGTGTGGAGGAAAGGCGGGAACCAGAGGACAAAGCTGAAGGTCTCGGATCGGTCGCCGCGGGTGCCCGAGTCAGGGTTGTAGCGGTAGAAGCGGAGGTAGACCCAGGAGACGAGCCAGCCGAACTGGATGAGGATGAAAGGGGAGGGGATGCCAAGGAGACACATGATGTTGGAGAAGGTAACATAGGCCATGGGTAGGTCTCGCACCCGGAGCGAGGGCAGCTTGCCGCCCAAAAGCTGAACCTGGTGGTCTGGGATGAGCTGAGCGAGGGCGACGAGGAAGCCGACTTGAAGCGCTTCCATGCCGTGGTACTGCGTTCCGTAGCTGTCAAGGACGGGAACGGATGGGTAGGTCGTGTTAGCAGTGTTGGCAGAGGTCGCACAGTGAGAATGCCGCCCATTGTGCTGCACTCACAAGGCCGTCTCGCTGCGGAGGACCACGAAGAGGACAATGGCGATGAACCAAGAGATGATGTTGGAGGCCACAATGACAATCAAGCTGAACCGTACAAGCTCGATGGGCCCCCATATCCTCTCCAAGTACCTGCCGGCGAGGGGCAGACTGACTGCGGTGATGATGAACTCGATGAACGTCGTTTCGCAAAAGGCCGATGTGACCAGCGTCCAGGGATACCAGAAGCTGACGCCGGGCACAATGACCAGCCATGGAAAGGCAATGGCCGAGTCATTGCGGGTGAATGTGAAGTAGTGCAGCGGCTCCTCTGTGCGGAAGAGGCGCAGCAGGAAGAGGGACGCAGAGAGGACGACGACGAGGGCACTGAGGCACCTCGTTGCGAGGGGCAGCGACAGCACAAACGACGCCGCGTTGATCACAGCCATGGCTGGCGGTGCGGCAAGGGTGGAGGAGGAGGGGGGGGGAGGCGAGGGAGATTGTGGACGGCGAGTGTCGACTATCGAGTCGAATGGGAAGAAAAGGCGTGGACACAAGTATTGTAGGCTACCGACCAACGTCGAGCGTCCCAGGTCCCACGTCCAACGTCCAGACGGAAAGGCCCGTCCGGACGAAAGTCCGTCCTTGTCCTGTGCGTGCACTAACTGCGCTGCCTGTGCTTGCTCGCTTCTGGCTGTCCCGGTGCCGAGAGTCGTGGGTTGGGCCGTCAGTCAGTCAGTCAGGCCGGCGCCTCGCCCGAAACAAGGCGCGGGCTCCCAAGGCTCAGGCTCAAGGCTCAGCGCGCCGTCTGCCCTCGCAGAACTGACTGCCCAACTGCCTCGCCCGCTGACCGACCCGCCTGCTCCTCGCTCCGCGTCCGGTCGACGATACGCATCCTCCCACAGGGCGGGCGGGGCGGCAGGCCCATCGCTGACAAGACGGGCGCCAGAGACGGAGAGCCGTCGCAAGAGTCGAGAGGTCGAGAGTCGATCCTCGGACAGTCTGGCAGGCAAGGCAGTCACACACGCCTGCCAGTCGTCGGTCGCTGTTTTCCTCTCTGGTCGGCCGCTCACACTTTGTCCCACCTCGAGCCGCATTACCCATCCGATACCGCTCTCCTTCCACCCTCTGCCCATCCTTTCCTTTCATCCATCCAGGTCTTCCATCCACGCAGTCGGGTCATCGTCAACAAAACACGCGCTCAGGTCGGACCTTGCCTTCCGTCATCGCTCATCATCGCCGCCGTCATCACCGCACGCTGGCCGCCTCACTTCAGATCCGCGCGCGACTCAACCGACTCGTCAGCTCTCGACCCAAGTCCCTTCCATCCGCCCTCGTGCCTTTCGACTTTTCAACCAAAATCGCCCTCCTCTAATCGGTCGCCTTCGACGACCAAACGTGCACAGCCTTACCGTTGCTTCGCACAGGGCTCATCGTCATTGCCTTGGTAGGCCACACCCTGCTCAGTCCACCTCTCATTCCTTCCATCAACCCGTCGTCGCCAGTCAAGCTGCCATCGACCGCGACCTCTCATCGTCGACTAACTCGACGCATCTCCAAAAGCGCGTACTTAATCTGCCTCTACAGGCCATCCACAACTCGTCTACCGATCCCTCCGATGAGGATTCGGACGTACCAAGACAGCCCTTCAACAACGTCACTCTTGTAATCGACGTCCTTTGCACCTCGACCGTCCTCTCCTTTCCTCCGTCTTTCTCCTCTTCTTTCTTCCTTTCATCTCAACGGACAGTCACCTTCTCACTGTCCACCTCCTCGAGCCCCTCAAGCCAGCGCATTAGCCTGTACTCCAACCGGCTATGCCGCCGACTTGTACGACGACAGAGGTCAATCTCCTCGTCTATCACTACCTCAAAGAGTCAGGTCAGTAAATACGTCCGCAACTTGACCTAGTCACAGCTCGCATTGCTGACTCCGTTGCTCACGTCTTTTCCTTGAACAACCTCGACGCCATTGCCATTCCCCAAACTCACCACACTCCATGTTACATGCATCCACCTCACCCACGCCCTCTTCACAATACTGCTCGACCTTGCATCCACCCATCCACCCTTCTATCCCCCCGCAGGCTTCCACCATGCTTGCTTCTCCCTGCGGCACGAAGGACGTCTCGACGAAGACCCTCTCAGCAGAGAGGCCGTCATCGAGCCTGGCAGGCTGCTCAGAGTCTTGCAGAAGGGGCTACTCTACATGGCTGTAGAGGCGCATGTCAATCCTGTGAGTCTGCGCGACACTCGATAGTCGGAGTTTCAGCCTGTTGGCGGAACCCGGTCATCTGAAAAACATACTGAACGTGTGTTTGAATCCCCTCTCCCAACTTGTCGTCTCCCAGGATGGATCGGAAAAAGCATGCTCTGCGCCCTTTGCACTGGTCGGACCACCTCACGCCTGCGATGGACAGGCCCGGCGGAGAGGCTCCCCGGAAGCAGTCCCTCGGCCACTCACGCCCGAGCCGCCGAGTCAAAAGCCCATCACCTCGGTCGAGGTAGCAGCTCAGACTGACAGCCTAACAACAGAGCCGAGAAGAGCCAACGGCAAGCATACCGCTTCTGCCGTCGCTTCCTCTTCCAAGCAACGGTTAGACGTCGAGGACGAGATTCCCGTTGATAGCGCTGCCAAGCGCAAAGCTTCGACCAACATCTCTGGGTCCTCGTCTCCTCGAGAGGAGAAGAGACCAAAGACAGACAGCTTAGCAGCTAAGAAGCTTCCCAATGGTACTCATCACGAAGATGCAGAGGAGGAAGAATCCGGGTCTGGCGTCGCGGCCGTTCCTGCTGCATCTACCAAGAATGGCAAGACCGCTCATGCTCCGGGCGCAAAGTCATCCAAGTCCAGCGAGGCTAGCAAAGCCGGCAAGAAGGGCAAGAAGAAGAAGAAAAAGTCTGGCGCCGCGGACAAGGGGGACGATGAAGGTAGAGAAGACTCCGAGGGGCCCTCATCGAAATCGGCTGCCGACAAGAAGAAGGCTGCAAATGCTGCGCGGCCGCCCGTTCAACTCACCGGGAAAGCAAGAGGCAAAGAAGTGCCGTCCGAAGACGTGACTACTTTGAAAGGTCACACAGCCGAGGTCTATGTATCTGCGTGGAACCCCACTGTTCCGAATATGATTGCTTCCGCGGCGGCTGACGCTACAGTACGCATCTGGGATCTGCCGGAAAAGGGTCAGAGCCCAGAAAGTCCAGCAGTCTGCAAACATCTGCCTACGATACATACAAAGGACGTCTCCACGCTCGAATGGAACCCGGATGGAACCCTCCTTGCCAGCGGCTCTTACGATGGTATCCTTCGGTTATGGACGCCGCAAGGAGACTTACACTTGGTCATGTCGCGGCACCAGGGACCCATCTTCACTGTCCGCTGGAACCGCAAGGGGACTGCGTTGTTGACGAGCGGCTCTGATGGCACCGCAATCACGTGGGATACTTCGTCTGGCAGAGTACGGTCGCAATTTCCGATCCACTCGGACAGTGTCTTGGCAGCGGAATGGCTGGTCTCGAGCAAATCGCAAGGACCTTCGAGTACGAGAAATGACCTCATCTTTGCTACATGCTCGTCGGATAACAGCATCAATCTGTGCCGGGATGGCGAGAGCAAGCCGATTCGTACCTTGCGAGGCCACGACGACGAAATCAACACGATTCAGTTCGATCCCAGCCAGACGATGCTGGCCAGCGGTTCCGATGATCATACGCTGCGCATCTGGAACGTCGACGCGGAGCTCCTTTCTGGCTCTGGAAACGACGCCTCGGGCAGGGGAGCAAAACGAGGAAGCGCGCCGCTTAGCAAGGGTCGTGGCAGCTCCGCTGCCCTTGATGCATCGTCAATGGACGTCGACGAGAGCGATGACGATGCAGATGCTTCCGACTTGCGAAGCGGCAGTGTGGCGGCCGGCGGCGACAAGAGTAGCAGCGGTCGTCCCCTCTGCAAGTACAAGCTGACGGGACATACCAACGCCATTTTCCACGTCGAGTGGGCTCCAACGGGACCGGGCTCCCCCAACCCGCATCTGCCTCGGATGGTCGCTACTGCGAGCTTTGACCACACGGCCCGTCTTTGGAACGCCGAGAACGGGACGTGTATGCGCGTTTTGGAGATGCACACCAATGACGTCCACACGCTGTGTTGGAGCCCAGATGCCACTTTCATCGCAACAGGTGGCGTCGACAGCCGCGTCTTCGTCTATCGTGCCACCGACGGTGCAGTGGTCAAGGCCTTTGCTGCGACTGGTGCGGTGTATCATCTTGCTTGGCATGTGACTGACGCTGCCGCGCCGGAAGACGGTGATGCCAACGCCGCCAAGGTCAAGGAAGAGGAGGGCTCTGAAGCCCCGGCGGCCGACGCTCCAGAAGGAGAAACGAAACGCCCCGCCCCAAATGGCTCCTCTCCAGAGCGCAAGGCTGTGCGACACCAGCTTTCGGTCAGCCAAGCAGACAAGCTGCTCTCAGTGCTGGATCTCGGCTCGCTAGAGGACTGGCTTCCGGGTGGCAGCAAGGGCGAGCTGATCGAATGCAACTCGGTAGCGGCAGCGACTGCGATTGAGGGTGGCCAGGCAGGCGACGTCCCCGGTGAGGGCGCCGGAGCTAGTGCGGGTGCGGACGCCGGCTCTCGTGGCGATGAGGGAGCTAGTGCTGCACAGGCCTAGCCGATGCCACTGGGTTCGTTGCCAGGCCCCTCCGCGGTTTCAACCGCAGATCAGCTTCGAAGACCCTCGAAGAGCCGACTTTCAAAATTCACCCGCAAATTTTGCTCGGTCGGCGCCAGGAGCGTACACCCAAGACTCGTCTCCGCCTGGATTGCTCATCTGCTTCTGCTACTCGGAGTGTTCTTCTTGGTCGGCGCGTACCGTCTGCGTCCCCGGTTACTCGTGTGCCCCTGCCTGGGCACCTGCTCGCGCGCCCTTGGCGCCTGTGTCATGATCCATCTACCCACTTTCGTCGCTCCTTTTCTCCCTCCTCTCATTGACTCTTCCTCTCTTTTTCCCCTCCGTCGAGATGACTTGATCGACTCCCGACACGACTCGTCCTTATTCTACCAGCGTCATCGTTGCCTCTGCGCACATGCGGAAAAGTTAGACGCCTCCGTCTTGTCCTTTTCTTCGTCCATCAGTCGTGTCTTGTCCTGTCCTGTCCTGTCCTGTGCCGACCGCCCGCCCGCGTACTGTTTTTCGTCGTACCCTGCTCTGCTCTGTTCCCCCAGTCTCGCGTCGCTGTCGTCGTTTGGACGAATCTGTACCAAGAGCTTAGGCCAAAGCTAGCTGGCTCAACAAGCAAACGAAGATGTACAATAGCCGTGCTCGCTCTGTGTGCCGGTGTGGCGTGGCCTGGCGTGAAGTTGTTAGATCTCCGTCTGCGGGAGGCCACGCGCTAGGGTCCGACCCCATGCAAGGACGGGACGAGGAGCTCTATCGCGAGATGCTAGGGATCGCCGCCGGCACCAAGATCGAGCCACGGCCTCGTTCTGCCGGATCGCTATAGCGGGTTACCGCGTGGGCCTTTTTCTTGCTGATGAGCCGAGATACGGTACAACATGAATCCGGCAAGAGTGCGAGTGGTGGACATGTGGCAATGAGATTGGCGTCGACGAGCCGGTGACTCTCACGTGGCGCCCGGCGTGCAGTGCAGCCTTGGCCCGTGCCACTGTGCGTGTGGTGCGCGTGCTGTTCCCGCCGCTCGGCCCGATGAACCAGATGGAAATGAATGGCAAGTGGGTGACGGTGACAGCCTTGGCGGGTGGGGGTCGCCACTGGTGGAGGTTTCGCGGACCGGTCCAGGCGGAGTGAGTAGTGAATGTATGCTCTCTGAACCCTTTTGAACAGGATAAACAATTCCTGCGTCCACGAGGTTGCTTTCTCCCCCTCTCTCTCGCACACCGTCGATTCCACCATTCCCACACCCCTCGCAACAATGACGGCGCATACCACCGCCGCCGCCGCCGCCTCCCTGGCTCCACGCCTGGCCACACCACTTCACACAGCCTTTCAGGGTGCCCACGCTCTATGGTGGCCCCACGCTCACAGCCAGCGCATCAACAACACCCCGCCGACTCCGCCCCGCGTCTTCCTCCTCTTCATCCCTGGCAACCCAGGTCTGTCCTCCTACTACGTGCCTTACCTAGACACGATCTACAACTCGCCCGAGCTCAGGGGCCAAGTCGAGATCCTCGCTGTGAGCCATCGCGGGCATGCGCCCCTCCCTCTCAGTGGGGCGTCCTTTCCAGGCGCAAAAGGCAAGTCGTCGTCGCTGTGGGAGGCCCTCTCTGGTGGTTCCTCCTCGTCGCCGTCGCATGATGATCGCACGGACTTGCAAGCCCAAATCGACCACAAGATTGCCGCCGTCAAGCTCATTCGCAGCATTTATCCCAAGACTGGCGACGAGGGCAAACACGTCAAGCTCGTTCTCCTCGGTCATTCTGTGGGTGCATACATTGGCCTCAGGACGCTGCAGGACCGCGGGGAAGATATCGATGGACTGCAGATCCTCTTCCCGACTGTGATGCACATTGCAAAGGCACCCAAAGCCGAGACGTTGCCTCTTCTTGTGAGTGCCGAGATGCCTGCGTGGCATACGATGTCCACAGTGAGCATGGAATTAACAATCCTTGCCCATCCCGCCCCCACCAGCTCGTCACGAATCCCCTCGTCCAGAAAATGGTGCTCCCCATCCCTCTGCTAGTCCTCTCTCTCCTCCCCTCCATCTTCCTCTTCGCCCTCCTCCGCTTCGCGACTGGCATGCCCGCCGGCGGCCTACACACCACCCTCGACCTCCTCACTACGCCCGGCGCGCCCCTCTGCGCCGCCCAAATGGCGCGCGACGAGTTCCTCACCATCAAGGAAATGTCCCCGGAGATGCGTTCTGCCGTGCGGGAGCTGCGCGAGCGGGGTGGGACGATTAGAAGCTACTGGTCCCGTGGGGACGAAGATCCCTGGGCTCCGTCGGGCCACCGCGAGGCGCTAGAGGGCGCGCTCTGCCTCGCGAGGGTGCCCCTCCCCCCGCATTTATGGGGCGTCAGCACAGAGGAGGTGGCGGACCTCACGCATTCCCGACGGTCGCTCCGCTCGAGGACACTCCAGATGGGGGGGACGATCACGCGTGCTGCGGGCCGTAAGATCGTTGCGTCTTCAAAGCTCGCTTCGAGGGCTGCGCTTGGAGCGGCCGGTGTAGGCGCAGGCGCAGGCGCACCGCAGGGAGGCGAGGGCCGACACTCCAAGTTCCTCTTCGAGGGACAGGGACAGGGACAGCGCCAGGGGACGTCGCAGTCGTCCGCTTCAGCCTTGTCTAGCGGGCCCGCAAGCCCTACCAACCCGAGGTCCCCTCACCGCAAGGGCACGTACCGCCGCCGCCCTTCGCTAACCCTCGCCAAGGCGAAGCGCTCCCTTGATGGGAGTATCACCCTCGAGCTTCCGCAGGGCGAGGACTGGGGTTTCCTCGAGGAGCAAGAGCAAGAGCAAGGACCGGTGCAGGAGGACTCGAGCGAAGGCGAAGGTGGGGCAGGGGAGAGGCAGCGCGAATCCGACTCGGTGCACGCCAGTCCCAGCGCGGGCTTCCGCGCACGGAAACATGGTGCGATCCTGCATGCTTCGCCGCTGGAAGAGAAGGACGAGGAGCGTGCGCTTGGACGGTCGTCCCCCGCGACCGCAAAAGAGGAGAAGGAGAAGGAGGGAACACTCACGTCGACGGTGTGTAACATTGGGATGCCGCATGCGTTTTGTCTGAGGCATGGAGAAAAGATGGGGGGGATTAGTGCGCATTGGATTGCAGAGGATCATCTCTAGTGCGCGTTGCGTCGTGGGCTAGTATCGTAATGGAACAGACAGTTGACAGCCCGCAGCTCGAAAACGCAGCCCAGCGCTCTCTCTGGCCTGACAAGCATCAATTGAGGGAGCTCGATTGTGCGATTGGAATGCTACACTCCCTCCTCGGGCGGGGCGGCCTCAATCTTGACCTCGGGCGTGCCTCCTCCCTCGATCTTGACCTCCCCAACGACTTTCCCCTCCCCTTCATTAACGAAAGACGTCGCTGTGCCCTGCCCATCTACTTGCTTTGGCGACTTCTCCTCCTTGTTGTCGTCCCCGGCGACGGCGCCTGTGTGATACCCCTCGGGCCGAGCGTCCTCTCCCCCTATTTCTTGAGCCTGCTCGCCAGCCTTCGGCGGTTCGATACCAGCCTTACTCTGGCCTTCCCGCAGCTGTCCCTCAGCAGCCGCTCCACCTCCATCGCCCGAAGACGCATCTCCCGCCGGCTCAGGCTTTACGCTCTGCCCTACCTCGTCGCCCCCATTCCCATTCCCATTGCGCTTCCCCTCGGACGCAGGCGTCGATGATCCAGGCACCGAGTCGGCATACAGCAGAGCATTACTCTCGACGTACTCCTTCGTGAAGGTGCGCACGCGCGCAGCAACGTCAGGCAAGACGGAGCGATCCACGCCCCAGAGGTTCTTCGCTGAGGGGCGCTCGTCTCCCTGCTCGGTCTTGACACCATCGCCCCCGGACGGCCCGCCGCCCTGCGAAATGAGCTGCGCAACGAGCGTGCGAGTCAGCTCCGGGTACGAAGCCGGGATGTAGGTCCCTCCTTTTCCCATTCCATCATCTATAGGCGCGCGCGGGGGGTTCTCCTGCTGTAGTATTCTCTCGATCTTCGCCCACCTCAGGCGCGGGTCCGTAATTCTGGATAGTTCCATAGCGCCAGCGGGATGGGCCTTGCTCCATGAGAGGAGCAGGTCCTGGATCGAGGTCCAGAGGTGCTCCTTGAAAAGCGCGGAGTGCGGCTGGTCCTTGGAGGCGGTGCCGTCGAATAGTCCGCGCAGGCTCAGCCGGAGCTTATCGAAGTGGCCTGCGCCCATGAATCTGTGAGTGTGATCATCATCACCAATCAAGGACAGGGCGGCCGGGCGGGGTTTCATCAGCGCGGGCAGCCCGGCAGGCAGGCAATCGCGGGACGGAAGGGAAGGAAGCGCACTGTTGTACTCACGCAGCAACCACATCCTGAGGCGTAGCATACCGTGCTCTTGCTTCACTGGGTTCGCGCGTACTCTGCGCATTCGGAGAAGGCGTCTCACCACTGAGCGTAGTATCGAGATCATCGCCTAACTTCTGTGCCTTGTGTGGCGGTTCCGGGGGGAGATGGCCATAGCCGTATCGCGTGTAATCTTCTTCGTCTGCTGCGCGCGCCCTCCGCAGGCTAGACGATGATGCCGTCCTCGTGCGGGAGTCGTAGACGTCCGGCCGATCCGGCCGATCCGGGAGGGAGGAGTAGTGACCAGCGTAGGGCGACGAATGGCCACTGCGGTGGTGCGAGTCGTTGGGGTGGAACGACCCCGATGGCCGCCGACTGCCATTCGCGAGAGGGCTGCTGACTCGAGCAGGAGTCCCACTGCCCCTCATGCGGTGCGACGGACGGACTCTATCATGGCGCATTGAAGTGGACGACGACGACGACGAGGGAAGTGACGGTGGCATGGTCGGCGGACTTACGTACGAGACTCTGGCGAGATGCGTGCAGTGGTTCCGGGGTCAAGCTGTACGCGACTCTGCATCTCTGTCCGTCCGTGCATGCTGCTCCACACGCAAGGGCAGCAAAAATGTATGCATCAAGGCGGGATCGAACGTTATCGGGAGCACCATGCTACATTCCAGCTCCACTTCGCACTCGTTGCTCCGGCAAACATAAAACACATACATCACTGCAAATAGATTTTGGGGGTATCCTGCCCTAGTGTAATTTCAAGGGCAGATCGCTTCGCCGAGCGACATCTAAGCTATCATCACTAGAAACATGAACAACAATCCGTCCTCCGGCGTGCAGCAATATCGCAGCATTCCGTCAAGTGACTCAGGTAAACCTAGACCATCCGTATCACAAGAAACCCGAGTGCAATCATCGCGCATGCATTTACTTGGTGGCACCCTTGACAGCGCCCTGTGCGCTGGCGGCGAGCTCGTTGGCCTTCTTGCTGGCGTCAGTGCCAGCCTGGCTGGCCTGCTGAGAGAGGCTGCCGGCCGTCTGGCTAGCCTGCTTGGCAAGGTCGTTGGCTGCCTGACTGCCCTGCTCGTGTGCTCCACGAGCGTACTGAGAGGCAGTCTCGACGGCGTTGGCTGCGACGCTGCGGGCCTGGTCCGTGATGCTGTTCGAGCCAGAGCCAGAGATGTTCTCGCCGCCAGCGGGCTTGACGTAGGTGTTGGCCGAGTCGAGGGCGTTGGCTACCAGCGAGCGGCCCTGGTTGACGAGGTCGCCGAGGGTCTGCTGAGCCTGCTCAGTGTTTTGCTGGCCCTCCTTCGATGCCTGGTCAGTAACGCTCTTGGCATCCTTCTGAGCCTGGGTGGCAGCGGCGTTGGCCTGGTCAGCAGCCTCGCTGCCCTTTTGCTGGGCGGTGCCGAGGAGCTGGCCGGCAGTCTGGGAGACGTATTGGATGGTGTTGCTGGCAAGGTCAGTGGCCTGCTTGACCAGCGAGTCGCCCTGCTGCTGTGCCGAGGAAGCGACCTCAGAGGCCTGGGAGACGAGGCGGAAGAAGGAAGAGGTGCTGGTCAGCAACGCGGAACGAACAGGCAAAGATATATGCAGTCCATCGCGGCAGCCTCGCCACTCACCTTGTCACCGGCCTGGCTGGCGAGACCCTGAGCAGTCTGAGCAGCGTTCTTGGCCTGGTCCTGGGCGGCGTTGGCGGTGTTCTGAGCGGCGGAAGACATTGCGTGTGGGAGTTGTGTTATGGGCGAGGTGTGAGTTTCGTAAAGTGTTGTTCGTCAAAGTTGGTCGTAGAAGTGTGGTATGGTTATTGGTGCAGAGGGAAGGGAAGGGAAGGCCGCATCTCATTGGGGTTTAATACTCTCCCACCTCTGCCCCCTCTATCTCATGCGCCTGCCCATTTCAGCCGACGGCGAGCAGTGACGTGCTCGGTGCGGTGCGCCGCCCAGCCCATCATGACACCATCCGGCGCCTGGCGTGGGTCTAGAACCTAGCCCAGAGCGGTCGACGCAATGCTGCGCTGCACGCACAAAAGTGGAGATCATTGCGAGGACAAGGACAAGGACAAGGACAGGGACACTCGTGGTGCGCACGAGCGACGACGCACGCACGCATCGCACGCACCGGCAGTGTCAAATTGGATTGGAGGATTGGTGGATGATCGACGAAGGGTGAAGAGTGGGGGGCACTGCGCCCGTGGAGCAGCCTCGCCCATGCCATCATCCGCCATTCGCCACGCCCATGCCTTGCTCTTCCTTCCGGCACGGCAGCAGGGAGGGCAGAGCAAAGAGCAAGGCCGCACAAGGCGACCCAGCTCAATCAGCGCCAAAATCGCCGCGCGTCATGTGGAGTGACGTCACGCACGCCCGGCCTCCGCTTTGTTCCTCGCGCCTGCAGTGGCCACCCGCAATGATTTTCGCTGAATGACTCTCACATGGCATATTCCAGAAGAAGACTGACCCAGGCCAAGACAAACAACGTGTTTCGTTGTGATCAAAAGTGCATTGAATGTGGCTACTACGGCGCTGTGTGCGGACAGGGACAGGAATAGGATAAGGGTCTGTGTGTGCTGCGTGACCAAGATGGGTGTGGCGAGCTCAGAGACTGCAAGGAAAGGTTCAAGGTGTACGATGGGAGTGGCAGGGCAGAGGATGTACTATTTTACAACAATAGCGAGACAAGGAGCATGTGTTGGAGCGATGAAACAAGGCCGGGAAAGATTGAGACGGAGGCAATGAAAGCCGTGACACAAGTGACACAAAGAAAGTGAGTGCTGAGATCAGATCGGTGTTGGACGAGAGAACATGACCCGCGACGGGAAGAAAGAAGGAACCGCGCGAAGAGAGGGAAAATGGAAATCAAAGGGATTCATCGATGCTGTCGCGGGGTCGCAGAGGGGAGTCAGACCCTGACCGCACGGAGCGGTCGGCGCTCATCGAGGCGTCGAGTGAAGCGCGATTCGACCGGAACCTATCGCGCTCACGCTGCTGCGGAGACGAATGCGAGAGCGAAGCAAGCATCTCCATGCTGGCAGTCGTATTGTGCGTGGTGACACTCGAGCCTCCGAGGGACTCTTCCCGGATCGTGATGAGTCCACCCTCCGATGGGCTGCGGCCGTAAAGATGCTTTGAGAAGGCTGCGGACGAGGCTGTCACCGTGTCGTCCTCGCGCACCAGTTCCTCGTCATTTGGGTCCTCCCGCAACGGACCGTCCGCGTGTTCTGTCTGGTGAGCCAATTGGTCGGGAGAGACAGAGCGAGCCGCATCAGCCATGTATCCCTGCTGCTCCTGGCGTCGCCGCAGAGTCTCCTCCTCTTCCAGTCGGCGCTGTTGAAATTCGAGGGCAATCAGACCTGGAGGGTGACGGCGCGACTGCTCAGGGAACGTGGCCCAGAGCCTCATCTCTTCCGAGTCATCGCTAGATGATCTTGTATGGTCTGTGTCTGCTGCGCTCGGTACTGGTGATTCGAGAAAACGCTCCTGATGTGCCAGCTCGGAGATGGCAGGGTGACTCCCAGGCCGATTCGGAGGAGGTGTGGACGACTGCGGCTGTCCTATGCTGGTGGAGCTGTCATGGTGCTCCTCAGCATCGCCTTGGTCCTGGCTGCCGAGTGAGCCGGCTTGAGGCGACGCATTAGTGGCAGAATGTCCCGTCTGCTGGTGGAGCTGACTCCCGTTGTTCACGACGATGTCGCGGGATGCCGCTTCACCGGCAAGTGCCATGTCTGATCCAGCGACCTCGCCAGCGGCTTCAGATGCTTGCTCCCCAGGCGGCGTTGGCTGCCCCTTAAGCTCCACATCGCGATCAGGACTGGATACCTTGCGAGAGCGACCCTTGGAGCCAAACCAGTTTGTCCAGAAGCCTTCTTTCTCGGCGTGAAGGGCGGGACTAGGCTGTGGAGTCACTGATGCGTCATCGCTATCGCTTTGGGTCCGTATGCGACCCAGTCCTAGAGTCCCGAAGGTGCCTCGCAAGCCTACAGGCTGGGGACGTGCATTTCCAGTTGCTGGCGGTTGGTCGGCCAGCATCTCGAAGGTCTCTCCTTCGACGGTCTGGTGCTCCGGGTCCCACTTTGCTGCCTGAGAGGTCGCTGGCGCGGCCTCCTCGTTCGCTTTCGATACAGCGACTTGAGGCAAAGCAGGAGCTGCCGAGTATTGCGCATCTTGCGGCTTCTCCTGGTCTGCAGTTGCAAGGGTAGCTGTATCGACGTTGTGCTCCGGCTGAGCGGCACCAGTGACAGGGAAGGGCACCGCAGGTGACTCGGCAGTACATACCATCAGATCGGTATCGGCGCTCGTCAGAGGCAGAGTGAGAGCTGTCGCAGGCGTCATCGGCTGCGTTTGCGTCCGCGTCTGCATGGGAGAAGCTTCCGAGGGGGGAAGCTGCAGCATCTCCTCGATGTCCAAAGTGTTGCGCTGAGTGGTGCCCGGGGTCACCTGCTGCATCTCCGGCGTTGTTGTGAGCCCTGCATTCGACAACGGTTGATGCCGATGTATAGATCCGAAACGATCACACTGGCCATATCCATCGTTGAATGTCCGCACCTCTTCGTCTGTGAGCTGATCTGTCATTAATCCTACGTTGGCGTGGTCTCCGTAGTGCAGCAGGGCATAGCGGATCCGATCTTCGGTATTAGTTTGCCAAGATCGCTCAGACTCGCGATGGTACAAAGTAGCCGAGTCTCGCAAGGCGACTTCGTATTCGAGCGAGCTTGCCCCACTGGGATCGAAAGGCAGATTTCGACCAGATTCATGTTTCGGGCGCTTGCGCAATAGCAGTGAGCCACTACCTGAGTGGACTGCTTGTCGTCCATAGTGCCGAGGAATGGCCAGCGCGATCAGCACGCTGATGACTGCGCAGCTCATGTAGGCGATGTTGGCCAGCAAGACCCCACGTGTGTATCGGCTAACAGCGCCCGTTGAGCGATCGAAGAAGAAGGGATCGCGGAGATGAGCGCTTCCCGAGTTGTTTGTACCTTCAGGCATGTAGAGCACGATTGCAACGACCAGAATCGCGATACGCGGAACTTCGAGGACGGCGAGAGGCCAGTCTGAGGGGGAAAGACAGATGGCGCTGAGGTCAGTGGGCGTTGACCTGCACAGCAATAGGAGACTGCTCGGGGACTCACTTTGACTCCATCTATAGCTTTGCTCAATGAACCGCTGCTGCCGACTGGCCATTGCATCCGCGTGCCGCACGAATGCATGGAGGCTGGGGCTCCTCAGCATCAATATCAAGCGGCCATTATAGGACAAGTATTCGCGCACAGCCAGCGCGCCTCGCTCGTCTTTTTGTATGCGGTACGACCGAGAAAAGTTCCGACATACCAAGAGGAGGTACAGGCTGGTGGCAGCAGCATAAATGCCAAAGGCGATCCACCACGCGGCCTGCTGCCGCGCTTCTGCGTCGCTTCCAGGAAACAATCCCAGCTGGCCGAGGACAAAGAGCGAGTTGAAGTCGAAGAACAAGGCGAGCAGCAAGGGTGCAGCGATGCGGTAGGGAAGCAGTGCTCGATGCGTAGCGGTTCTGAGGGAGTCGCGCTTTGAATGGAATCGAATGCTTCCGCTGGCATCTTGGGGCAGGCGTGCCCCTTTGTGAAAGGAGAGTGGTGAATGCGGTCGGCTGAGAGAAGCATCGGATGGCGGTAGGCGAGGCTCGAGAGCAGCAATGGCGATGGAGTATGCGGTGGAAAGTCGGCGCTGCCGAGCGACAATATCGAGTGCCTCTTGATCTCCAACCTGGGATAGACGTGCGTTGGTATACAAAGACCCCGACCTCCGTTGAGGTATGGCGTTGATATGCGCGCTCGAGCTGGCGTGTCTGAGATGCCGAGGTATTCTTGATGACATGCCATGGAAGTCCGCTGTCCCAGCAAGACGTCCATGTGGGGCGCTCTGCACTCTATCACGGCGTCGCGACCGCGGTAGTTCCGCACTCTTGCGATGATCCAGCGGCGAAGAAGGACTCTGTTGCGCATTCAAAAAAGTCAGGGACGTCCGGTGCGTCGAAGCGCGTACCGGTATTGCCTCTGGGCGCTCCGGAAGACTCAGAGTGCGGCTCTCCCGCTCCTCGGGTAAGAGACGAGGTGACCGTATCAATCGGTCCCGATCGCCTGGCCGATGCATGCCACGTTGGGCTAGGAAGGATTGCCTCTGGGCGCTTGACTCTGGGTAATTGCTCTGTTGCGCGCCGGCGACCGACACGCTGAACGCAGGCGTCAAGCCCGGGGAGCGAGAGGGAGAGCGCAGGCGGGAGGTTCCGGAGGTACTGGGTTGGTTGCTCTCATGCTCGTGATCTTGAAGAGGCCGATTCCGTCGGGCATTCCACTGCTCTCTGGCATCCTGCAATTCTGGCGATATGGTGCGCTTGAGAGGGACGGAGGACTGGAAGCCGCCTTGCTCCCCTCTTCCGAAGCCGGCTGCTGGCAGCTCAGTCACCATGTCATAAGACGAGTCTCGAGATGATTGCTGCGTGCCTTGGCCCCTTTCGTCCTCGGATCCCTCGCCCCCATCGTCGGAGCGAGATGGCCGGCCCGCTTGGGCAGGGGACATAAATGCAGCAGCATTTATGCTGGTGGAACCGGCCTGAAGCCTGGATGGCGTACGTGAGAGATCCGGCTCGACGTCAGGCAACATGCGGCGCTTGCCGCGGACGCGGGGTGAGTCTGAGATGCGCTCGATCTCTTGCGAGTGGCGCGTGGAGACGGCACTCGTCGGCGTGGCGAGAGGTGGCGACTGAGTAGTATTGTCAGAGCCCTCGTCGGCTTGGTATGCTGAGGCTCTGCGTCCAAAGGTGCCAATGGGGGACGGGCTGCGAAGCTCAGCGGCCTTTTGTTGGGGAGCTGTCATTCCACTGGGAGCTGGAGGATCTCGCAGTGGTGCGGACGCGACGATCCAATGGGAAACCTGACAGAGTGGGAGACCTTGGCTGCGACATCAAGACCGGCGCGGGAAGTGGGCTCGGGAAGGATCGAGCCAACCAGTCGAGGGCGAGTTGTCTCTGCGTCGGAGACGAGAGAGGGGCTGATGGCGTGTGTGTGGCTGCTTGGGCAAAGGAGAGTACTGGATAACAAAGAAAAGAATAGTGTTTGGTGAAGATGTTGTACAGACAGGGCAGGTTGCTGGCCACGGCGGCGGGTGGGCAAAAGGATTGTGAACGTGAAGGGATCAATGCGAGGAAAGTTCGCCGGAAAAGATGGGAGGTGGGGGCAAGATTGAGGGACAAGTGAAAGGCCCTCCATGAACATGTAGGTCTGTAGTGGAGGTCGGAAGCGGCTCTTGTCAGCTCATAGGTGTGGCGTGGCGTCAAGGTAGAAGGTGTGGGAACGTTCAGAAGTTGTGGATGAGGGGCAAAGGTCGGTCCCCGGTGGCGTCTCAGATAGGGAGGGGAGGCCTCCTAGCACACCCGCACGCCGATCGCCGGCTTCAAAAGACGAGATGGATGGCAGCAGGGCAAGTGCAATAGTCGTTGGTTGCCTTGCTCGCTATCGGCGTCTAAGCAAGAGAGGGGAGGGGGGAAAGGCAGTGGCCAAATGGTCCCATTCAGGCATCTGCCACCGAGGGGGGCGGAAGTGGCGGTGACCAGTCAGATTTCACAACTCCGCTGCCGCCTATGTGCTTTACCGGAGCCCCCGCGTTGCGGCCAACGTGGCAAGTGGCGGCAGCGGCACAGGAGCAGAGGCGCAACGCAATCTGCGACGTCCAACCTAGGTTCGCAGCACAACCAACACCCGGTCGGACTTTGAATACAATATTGTACAATGCTCGCGCTACGCTGGCGGATGTGGGACGAATGCAGCCGACGGGTAGCGTGCGGCGGGGCCAGTGAGCGCATGGACTTAGGCAATGCAAGTCGATGTCCACTCGACTTCGCAGCGCGTTGCTGCCACCGAAAGGGAAGGCAACGAGAGATGTTCTGTGCTGAGAATCGAAGGCGAGTCGAGTCGAGTCGACGCTCGCTCACATTAATAGCTGAGCGCTGGCACAGAAACAGACCGGTCTGCGGCAATTTCGGGCCGATGGAATTACGTCGTCGTCAGCAATACGTCGCCAGATGGGCGGTGATAAAGTGGATCAAACGACGCGGCGGCACTTGGGCTCCTTTCTTTGATCATCCACGTCAGGATCACTGGTCTTGCTCTCCTGGTGTGCCCTTCCCCTTTCCCCGACTCTATTTTCCCACACACCGCCACCCTGCCAGCCCGAACCAATGATCCTAGGAGCCTTTCCTGACTGCTAGAGCGCCTGCTCCCGCCCGCCCACATGTCCTTTACGCCATACTGCGCCGCCGCCGCCGCCGCCGCCGCCATGACTGCATATTCTCATCCGCCCCGCCGCCGCCGGGCGGTGTTCGTGGTGCGTGCGCGGTGGCGGCGGGGCGGGCTGGGCGAGGGAGAGGGAGAGAGGGAGAGGGAGAGAGCAGCACTAGACCGGTGGCCCGCACGCGTCTCGCAAGCCCGAGACCAAACAACAAGCGGACTCTGAACAAAACACATCATGCTGTCAGGCGTACGCTGCTCTGCATCCCGTCCGGAACAAGTGAAGGAGGAGGTGCCCACACCACGCCCACCACGCCCACCACGCCTACGCCCAGAAGCTACCAAAGGCCAGGCTCGACATGTGATGTGTGTGATGAGCGAGTGTGAGAAGCCTCGGCTCGATTCGTTCAGAGTCCTCGACGCCCACCTGCTTGCTTCATGCACGACACGCGCAGCTCTCCTACGACTGTCTGTGAACTTTGTTCTCGTATACTCTTGTATTGTACAATACCAAGTGTGCACCTGCTATGTAGAGAGCATCGTGTCTTGTACGCCGTCCACTCATACGGCTCCTTGCCTTGCCAACTTGGGTCATGGCGGGCGAGCGACATTCTCACCTCCATTCGCGGGCGGGTTCAAAGGCAGGCACAACCGGCACCGCAGCGAGGGGCGCGGCTGCGTCTTCTGTGCATACAGGCAGGAACTAGCTGCCCACGCTCAGGGGTAGGCTTCGGTGAGATGCGTGTCGTCTCTTGAATCAAATACCGTCACCGCCTCCTTGCCTCCATCGCCATTCCTGAGAGAGGAGAACAAGGTTCATGCTGCAATTCAAGCACATCGTAGCCGCACGCAGTGAGAGGCCGGGCTCCACTGCGCTCGCGTCGGCTCCGGGGGGCCCGCCCGCCGCGACTCTCCCGTGACAGGCCACAAGCTTGGGCACGGACTCGTATGCGATCGTGTCTGCACCAAAGAGCATGGCGGCCAAGGAATAGGGCGTGATTGCAGATTAGATTCGGATAGACACCAAAAGCCACAGAAGCCCGCACACGCATTTATGCAACCGTCCTGCCCCGAAGGTTGCTGCGGCGCGTGGGGCAAGCCTCATCGGGTGAATGGCGTCCATTCACGCGTACAAAGAGCAACCTTCTCACTGAAGTGCGACCCAGAAGTGGGTCGTGACACACACGACGCTCCATCGCCGACGTCATGATCGATGGCCACGGAGAACGGGCGAGATTGACCACGGAGAACGGACTGACAAGCCCGCCCGCAGCCAGTGTCTGTCCCCCGCGGAGATGCCACGCGCTCACTCCCCTCTGACGCGCGTGCGAGTGAGCCCGACCGCGCGGGATGGGACGGGCCGCGCAGCCCTGCCATTTCCAAGCTCAGCGTCGCGAAGAAGAGGGAAGAAGGCGTGGGCGCGCCCGCCTGGTCTGTTGCGAAGAGGAAAAAAAAAGTGACCCAGCCCAGCTACAAGAGACGGACGGACAAGGGCAGGCAATGGGGGGCAATGGTCAATGGGCTTGGGGTCTCACATTCGCTACGACACAGGCACAGACGCAGTGGGCGGCACCAAGAGGCGCTTGAAAACACAGAGGTGGTGCAGTCGGTCGTCGCCCGTCCGTCTGTCCGTCTGTCCGTCGTCGTCGTCGTCGTGGCGGGCCAAGGGTCGCGTGCGCACCCCTCGTCACGAGGGGAGAGGCTGCCAATGACGGGCGGCCGCGCCGAGCCGAGCCAGAAGTTCCCACTGACGGGCGCTGCTGCCCTTGAGCGCTGGGTGTGACTTTCGTGGGTGATTTGATTTCTTCGGGGCCTTGGGCAAAAAAGAGAGCCTCGTGTGACTCCAACTCTACCATCGGCGCTTAATCCGCTCAACCCTCTCTCACACAACTCTCCCCCTCCCCCTCCCTCTCCCTTGCGCTCCGCCTTACTGCGCCTTCACCTCTCCCTGCACCCTCGTCACACCCTGCGTGGAAGCAGAACCCTGTAATCCTCGCTCCCCTCGATCAGCCGCTGACCCAATTCGAGTGCCCCGCTCTCGTACGTCTCAACCTCCGCCTCGAACTGTTCCATCTACGCCCGTCACTTTTATCCTTTCCCTTGTCCGTTTTTCATCCCCGGCGCCGCCCCAGCCTTTTTCCATCGATTATAGCTCCGACTGTGCCTCAAGCCCGCGCCTCTGCCGCAGCACGTTTTTCACGACACACATCGATTTGACGACTTCGACCCGCTTTTCCGGTTCGAAACGTCCGTCAACTTTGTCGCTTCCTTTTCCTGTACTCGACTGTCTGGGAAAAGCGTAGTCCCTGTCTCTACATTCTCGACGTCACACACTCCGTCGCTCAGCATCCCGCCGTCTTCTGACCGCGGGTCCCAACTGGCATAGACGCGAGAAACGTCGTATCCCTCTTCACTTCGAGCGCTCCGCCTCTGCTGCCCCCACTGCAAACCCCTGCCACGTCCATGCCCAGCCTCTTCGAAGCGGCTCAGGCCGGCGATGCCGCGACCATCCGCTCCATCCTAGACGCTCAGCCTGCGCCCGATGCCGCGCCGGAACAGGCTCAGGAGCAGCCTCCCACTGATGCAGACGCATCTGGCGCTGCCGCCGGTGTAGACATCAATGCAAAGGATGCAGCTGGCTTTTCGCCCCTCGTCTTGGCTGCTAGGGGAGGACATGAGGAGGCAGTCAGGGAGCTCTTGGCTCGTGGTGAGTATCGCATGCCTATTTTGCTCTTGCTCTCGAGGCGCATATATTGCCTTCGAGCTTTGGGGACAGCGCTGACGCAATTCTACTCTACTTCCTCTGGTTTCCCCACCTCCAGGCGCCGACCGTCACGAAGCATTGGCGCAAGGGTATGGCCAGGACAACTCTCCCGTTGCCGCCATCCTGAACCAGCCGCAGCCAATGTACCAGGGACCCAACGGAGAGCCAATGTATGCGCCCATTCCGACGGACATCTACGGCGGCTACCAGCTCCCAGATGGCTCCATCGCATACGGCGGCTACCCGGCTTACCCGCCACCCTTCCAGGCTGCGCCCGGCCAACCGGCCTTTTACCATGACCCAGTCATGTTCCCTCACCCGCATATGGCCTACCCGTACCCACCTCAGCAGCAGCAGCAGCAGTTCGGTGGTCACCGGCCACGACCTTCGGGCTCTTTCCCGCAAGGCCACAACCGCAAGCCCTCTGCCGTTGGCAAGTACCCTCCTCCCGAGGTTGCCAAGACGATCCCTTGCCGGTTCTACCCCAACTGTCGCAACGGCGCCAGCTGCATCTTTGCCCACATTGACATGCCTGCGCACCCGTCTGGCGAAGAAGACGCTGCTGCGGCTGCTGCTGCAGGCGCAGCTTCGCCGTCGTCTTTCCCGCCGCCTCCACCTCCGGCCTTCTACGGCGGTCCTGCCCACTACGGTGCTGGTCCACCTCAGTTCTTCCCCCTGCCCCCCATGCCGTACGGCGGTCCTCCTGGCCCAATGCCCTTGCACTACCAGCCACACGACGGTCCCCAGCCAGGCCAAATGGCCCACCTGCCTGCCCACGAGGCAGCGCCCCTCCCTGGACCGCCCGGTCACCCCATTGCCGCGGAGACATCACCTGCTCCGGTATCGCTAGACGTTTCCGAGGGTGCGACTGCGGAGCCTACGCAACCGACGACAGCTACGCAGCCAGAGGGAGAAGCATCAGCAGAGTCTCAGCAGCAGCCATCTCAGCAGCCTGATGCCAATGCGACTTCGGCGGACGTGGCAGAGGGCGAGGCAGCAGTTCCTGCCCCCACCACGGAGCAGAGCGCAACCGAGTCAGCGGCAGCGGTTGACCCCTCGGTCAATGCAGGCGAGGCGGCAGCATCCGGCGATGCCAAGGGCGACGCACAGAACCGCCGGAGAAGGCAGTCGTTCAACTCGTTCCTTCACTCGCACGCAGTGCCATTCCAGCCTGCTCAGATGTCCTCGATGAACGGCGCTCCCGTCCCTATCCCTGTGGGTCCCGCTGCCGCAATGAGCAATCAGGGCCACGGCCATGGCCACGGGCACCACGGACACCACGGTCACGGCTTCGGCGGAGTGGCTGGGTTCGGCGGTCGTGGTGGCAAGCTGCGTGGACGGGGAGGCGCTGGCGCTGGCGGCATGATGGGCCGTGGCTCTCGCGAGCGTGGGCCATGCACCTTCTTTGCAAAGAACATGTGCAAGTACGGGCCTGACTGCCTGTACCCTCACATCCTGCCAGATGGTACCGACGCTCGCCGTCTGCCCAACGCTTCCAGCTCAAAGGCTGGTCCCGCTGCTTCCCAGCCAGCACAACAGCAGGCCGCCGATGCTTCTTCGAGCGCAAAACAGGGCTCGGACAGAGCTGCCGAGTCGTCGGCTCAAGGCCAGGCTGGAAGGGCAGCCGGACTGCCCGCCAACCCCTCCTCTGCCGACGCCTCGGCGTCCTCGACGGGCCCCGGTGCGGAATCGAAGGAAAAGTCGGAAGTGCAAGCTGATGGTGCGTTTGTGCCTTCGAAGCCGTCGGCAACTGCCATGGCTGAGGCTGCAGCCGCCTCTGCTGCTTCAGGGCCAGCACAAGGTGCAACTGGCGCAGCTCCGCCACAGCAACCTCGTCAGCAATTGCAGCAGCAGCAGGCCGGGCACCATGCCCACACCCACGCTCCTCGCAAGCCCCACGGCGCCCGCGCCGCTCAGGGCGTCAACGGTGGCCACTCCCAGGCGAGCCAATCACAGGGATCCAAGAAGGGAGCAGCCACAGCTGCCGTCCAGCAACAGCAGCAGCGAGTCCCGAGCGGCGCAGACTTCCCTGCGCTCCCAGGATCGCCTAGCCCCAACGTCAATGGCAGTGCAAGCGGAGCTTTCGCGTCGCCGGGCGCTGCTTCGGGTGCGCACTCTCCCAATGCCAATGGGAGCCAGACTCCTGACCATGCCAAGGTCAATGGCGTAGCAGACGCTGCAAAGCCCGCGACCGAAGTGTCGACGACTGGTGCTTCCTCGGGGCCTGCCTCGTCCCCTTCGTCGGCAGCTGCACAGCCTGCCAAGCCCAAGGTCAACTTTTCAGCCATCCTTTCTGCCCCTGCACCGGTGAAGCCCGTGGTGGCCAAGCCGGCCGTCAATGGCTCGAGCACCAGCGCTGCCGCTCCTGCACCTGCTTCCGAGTCCGCCGAGGGCATCAAGAAGGCACCCGAGGAGGAGCAGACCAAGTCTAACTCGGCAAAGCCCGCCAGCTCGAACGGACCCGCGGCTAACAAGGCTTCGTCCTCATCTGCGTCCACTCCTCGCCCTGCCCCCAAGGAGAAGGAGGCCAAGGCAATGAGTGCACCCGTCGTCGACGACGATGACTTCCAGCTTGTCGTGAACAACAAGCGCTCGAGCAGTCGCAACACCCAGCAGGGCAGTGGCCACGGTCGTTACTACAGCCAAGGCCGCGGCAACAGGAGGGAGGGCGCAGGTCCGGCAGGAACCAACGGCAGTAGCAACGGTGGCGCTGCTGGCGGCGCAGTGGCTGTCTGAGCAGATCGAATGGCCTACATGCAGGGCCCTGCCTTGCCAGACTCAGTCTCCTTGATCTCCTGCGCGACTACGACCTTGATACGGACGTTGCTGTGGCAGCGTGACATCGCAACGGTATTCTTTAGCATTTCCTTTCCCAAACCCCAAAAGCATTGCTGGCACGCTGGCCAGTAGGCATCTCACCTCGTATCTCAGGACCCTCATTCCTCGATTCCAGAAACGCTCGTTCGCGGCTTTGTTGTCGGTCCACACACTTTCTCGGAGTCTACATCGCCCTGTAACAGACCTTGAGGGGCTGTCGACGTAGCTGCGTCCGCGGAACTGCGTCTCCCCCCTTCCGATTCGTCTCTTGGTATCTCTTTGTGCTGCGTTCTGTCCCTCTCGCAATCGCCCTCTTCTTCTCCTCCTGTCATTTGCCCCACTCCGCGGCGTCTTCACGCCACGGCTTCTTCGGCTTTTCGTCCCGTTTGTTTCTCTCTCTCATCCACCCTCTCCTGCTCCCATGCCTCCCATGCCCCCCACCCGCCTCCTCGTCTTGCAATATGCTTTGGCGGATCCCTTCGCGTCCGTCTGTCCTCTACTGCGTTGCGTTGCGTTGCGTCCTTTTCTATCCCTCGCCATATGCTCCCATCCAACCTCACGGCTTCACTCGCCCGCTGTGTCCATCTGATTCCTCAAACGTTGTAGAGCTGCGTGTACTTAGTGGTTTGGCTGGCGGGCCGGGAGAAGGCCGTGTCGGTGCGAGGCAAGCTAGGCTCAGCAACCGCGCGGGCCCGTCTTGTCACTCCAGCTCATCTCGACTTGCATCTGCCAACGTCAGCCTCGCATCGTCGTCACCGCGATGAGAGTGGCAGAGGCAATCGACAGACCGAATTGGCAAACACACATGTGCTACCCGACTACAAGCCTCTCCAAAGTGCCTGCGATGCCCTGTTCCCACGATTTCCTAGATTTTACACTCTTTTGCAGCCATTCCTTCCTTCACCTTGCTTCTATTCTATGTACAGAAGTAGCGCTGTACACTCTTGCTCTCTCCGCCTTTGCGAAGGGGTCTTTGAGATTGCCCTTCCTTTTGTCCAAGAAGGGAGTCGGGCACAATAAACAAGCATTTACCCGTGTTCTTGCCATGATCAAGCAGCCCTATCTTCCAACGAAGCCATGACCTCCTCCCATGCCCGCTGATCACGTCCGCCACCCGTCGCAGACAAGAATGCCCCCTCCCTGAACCCCCTGAGCATCATGCCCCGCACGTCCCCCTCAGATAGGCCCCACTGATGCATGACAATCGCCACTTCCCTGCTGAGCGGGGAGTTGAAAAGCGCTGTATCGTCTGTGCAGACGATGATGGGGTTTGGGCCCACTGCCGGCGCCACGGCGGCTCCCTCCGCAGCGACGGCGGCGTAGTAATGCTCCGGGAAGTGGTGCGCTTCGTACCCCCTAATCTTACCCGGTGAAGACAGGATATTGGATGTGAGGCAGAGCTCTATCGGCGTGCCGAGGGCGCGCAGCGTTGCGTGGTTGGCGGGGGAGAGGTGGATGAGGTGGCCTAGTCGGTCCTGCGTGTGTGCATGCAAAGACAGTAAGGCGTGATCGAGGTGTACTGTAAGCACACAATGCAGTTTGTCCCGTATGATCGCGCACCGGGCAGACCGCTACTCACAGGCTCAAACTCGAGCATCCTCTGCATTTCCTCGTCCTTTTCCGGCGCTTCCCCAGCATGTAGCGTAATTTTCAGGCCGAGCTCCCTCGCCCGTTGCAGCGCAGGAAGCCACGTCTCCCAGCTGCCCTTTGTCGGGTCTCCACTGAGGTCGATTCCCACGACGCCGCGCGATTGATACTTCTTCGCTAGGTCCACGGTGCGTTGCGCAACGGACAGGCCGTCGGCGTCTTTCCGGTCTATGGAGAGGAGGAGGCGGGCGTGGCAGTAGGGGTGGGGGTGGGTCCCTTCCTGAGGCTGGCACTGCCCTTCGTCGCCGTCCTCGCCTCTCCCCCTCTCTGCGGCATAATCCTCGAACCCAGCAAGCACAGCCTGGACATAACCCTCCTCGTCCAACCCGCACTCCTCATGCGCCCGCGGCGTACTCCTCACCTCGAGATAAACCACGCCATCCCCCTCCGCATCCTCTAGCATCTCCCTCGCTATCCTGCGCACTATCCCTTCTCCACGCACACAGCGGTGTATCACAGAAAAAGCAGAGAACATTTCGCTGAGTGAGCGGGTATCCCCCCGGAGTATACGGGCTTCAGCGGGGTTGACATTTGCAGAGGAGGGGTGGGATGCCGCGAGCTCACGCAGAGTCGAGGGCCGGATGGAGCCGTTGAGGTGCGCGTGGAGCTCGATCTTGGGGAGGGAGCGCGCGAGGGATACGAGCGAAGGAGGGGGCTCGTAGACTCCTTCTTCGTCCTGGTTCTGGTCCTGGTCCTGGTTCTGGTCTTGTTGCGGGCCTTGCTTGAGGTGAGGGCGGGGCGCGCCGCTTGCCTCGGGAGCTTGCACTGGCACTTGGGAGGGCGACGCCAAGCCCTCGCTGGGACCTTGAGAGGCGGCCATGGTTCTACCGAATGGGCTCTGTTCGTCTGTCTGGCGCAAGCAAGATAGGCACAAGGATCGCTTCAAGCGGAATCACTTGTCTTACTCCGCGTACCTGGTACGGTTGCTCGCGCTGTTATGGAGAGCGGCAGATACGTAGTGGAGGTGTGTTGCAGCTTGCGGGTGCGGGCGGCGGTGAGGAGCGCAATTGTCTGCTCTGTCCGACGCGTCCGCAGATTGCCTGGAGGGGTGCGAGAGGTGCGGAAGGATCTCGGGGAAACAATCCTTTATGAACGACAAGAAGACTACTCATTTAACTGGCGTCCATCAGCAGCAGCTGCATCTACATCGACCTGTACTGAGTCTCAGAGATGGCGCTCTCGCAAAAGACGCATACTTCCTTTGAGGGTCATAAGTACTCAGCGGTATCACAACGGTTCCACAATAAGCGCAGGCAGACAGCTAGGGAGTCATTCGAGATCTCAGCGTAGCACGAACAGTGTACATTTTCTGCGAAGAAGAGGACCAAGGATTCAAAGATGAATTGAACTAAGCGAGAGCTTACTACAATTACAATCTAGGTGAAGCTCGAAACGAGGACGGGACATTGCCTTAGTGGCAGGCATGGTTCGCAAGATGTACGGGACTGCGGACAAGGAGTAGCCAGGGCACAAACAAGGTCTCGCCACCCGCGAACCCTGCACGAAGCCGATGACAAGGACATCGACTCAGTGAGGCCACCGCCTCTTCTTTTGGCATTCTCTTGCCAAAAGTTGTCGAGCTATTGGCGCGCTCTCTGCAGCTCTCTTGCGCTTTAGCCCTCCATCGTTGCCCCGCGCCTCACGCTGTTGGCCGGGCGCAGGTGGTACTGCCTGCTGCGTTGCGCTGGGTGAGTTGATACTGACGTTTGCCGATTCGGCCAAGACTCGCGATGCCTTATGCTCTGCCTCGCGCAGCCAGACGTCAACGGCCTCGAGGCAGATCTCGAATGTCTCCCTCTCGAGTTTCGTCATCTGAGCGCTGCGCAGAGACTCATTTTCGGGCTTGCGGTGCCTCGCTTGCGCTTTCTGGGTGACGTCGCGAATCTCGTCGAGGACCTTCATGACTGCTTGGTCGATGATGGTATTGTTAGACGAGGGTTCGCGCACCACGGCTCGAAACCTGATTCCAGATAGCCATAGAGAGGGCGATATGCTCTTCTGGTAGATTGCCCCGTCAAGCTTGGTGCTCCATTCGGTATCGGCGAGAGGGTTGAGCACGGCTTGATAGAGCCAACAGTAGCATGCTGACTCAATGTCGTCGATATAGCGGTGGTCCTTGCACGACAGCTCCGCGTCAGCTTCAGCCAGATCTTGGGTAGCTTCGGCCACGTTGCTACCTTGACGAATCTGGTCGATGAAGCCCTTGCGACTTGACTGGATGATGGCGCATTCCATGGCGTTCGTGGTCGAGAACATCTCGGTCACGGACATCACGTCGTCGATTGCGAGTGGCAGACCTTGCTGATAAGGAGAGTCGGCGTCACCTCGACGTTCGTTCCCGATGCGCGAGTTGCCGAAATCAATCAGGATGACGATGTGCCTATCGCCCCGCGCGAGGAGTTCTTGGCAATTCCTTTTGAGTAAGACATTGCCGCGATTGATATCACGGTAATGAACTCCGGCGTCAGAGACGCACGAGAGGATCTGGATCATGGCCCATAAAGCGGTCATCCTCGCTTTCCGATCGAAAGATCCAGGCGCTAAGGGCATGATGATGCCCAGCTCGATCTCCTGCAGCATGACGCAGAAGTGC
This sequence comes from Quambalaria eucalypti, assembly GCA_004016185.1. NCBI lineage: Eukaryota > Fungi > Basidiomycota > Exobasidiomycetes > Microstromatales > Quambalariaceae > Quambalaria > Quambalaria eucalypti. The sequence goes on from RRYC01000142.1 coordinate 118,881, forward strand.
AAGTGCCGTGCCCTGCTCTCCAAGCAGTCCGAAGTAGCATCCGGGTGGTTCATCTGGCGCCTCTGAGTCGGCTCAAGCAGGCCCGTGTGATTCGCTTCCAGCAGACCCAGGGAGCGGGGGACGTTCCGAACATGCTCGAGCCTGTCCAAAACCCGATGTTCGTGCCACTTGAGGCACTCGGGAAGCCATGCCGTCTTGATTACCACTGGCACATCGTGGCGGATCTCCGAATCATCTGGCACAAAGGCTCCGTCTTTGAGGCTTCCCGTTTGCAATGATACTACCGTCCCGCCCCAGACGATAGTCCTTCGGCCAAAGATGCCGCGGACAGTATGATCGCTGAGTTCTTCGGGTACGTCCTTGAATAGCACCTTGACGTGGGTTGACTTGAGGTGTTCCGTCTCACTTTTGCTCTGGAAGACGTACTCTGTGTCTGCAGCCGGCTGCCACTGCTGGCTCAGCAAGTCGGCGGGACCGGTCAGGAACATGAGCATTAGAGCAACGTCGCGCAAGTCGTCAACGTCTAGGATATCGAGTGCTCGGGTATGTGTGTAGCCGAGCGCGTCGAATCGCCAGACCCTGAGCAGGTTGTTGCACATCGTAAGGCCGTGAGAGAAGCCGACGGCAGCGACCGATATGATGCGGTTGTACTCGTACCTCAGGATCTGGCAAAACAGGCCACGACTCAGGTCACTGCTGGCGTCACTGTTGACCTCGAGCCATGTACAGATGTCGAGGGTGCCGGGGCGGTAATTTGTGGTGACATCGCGAGCCGCAGCAAATCCCATGATGCTAGGGTTGTCTCGTATCTGCGATTTGGAGTCGTCTTGTTTCAGCGTTTGCGTGCGGCACTTGGCAAATACTGCGTGTCCTTCGCCTGGCAGACCCCCTTGCCAAGTCTTGCGATATTGCTCTTCGGGCATACAGTCAGTGAAGAAAGCCGTGACAGCATTCAGAAGCCTCGCTAGGGCCGCTTCGATGGCCGCTTCTTCCGCCTTCGTGTCCTTGACTGCCTTGACGAGAGCGGAAATGCAAGTTTCGATGGGATGATGACCAGCCGACGACTTGCCTTTCCGTTCCCCTCGTTGCAGCCCCTGTTGGAGGAGGAAAACTAACTCGTCCAGCTTCTTGGCGGACGAGCCGTCCGAGGGTGGGTCAAAGGTGAGTAGAAGGTCATAGGATCTCCCCTCTGCTTCAGCCTCGAGGCGAGACATTTGCTCTTCGGGGTCTTCGAGATCGTCATCGGAAGCATCAGCAGATGACTCGATGGCGCTCTGGGTCGCTTGAATCGATTTGGAGATTTGCTGTAATTGTCTGAGGCGGTGCTTCAGGACATGGGACGGCCCAGCCTGCAGTCTGTCACGAAGGAGACGCAAGCGTTCTACTTCTTTAGGACAATCGTACAGGGCCGTAGTAGTGGCACGGATACGAATGTCATGCCGCTGAATGCTTGCATGGTCAGGTGCTGAAGCTTGGGCAGGCATTTAAGCAGGTATCTTTGGTTCCGTGCAGGCCTACTTGATGACGGGCGGACACCACTCCCTGTGTGGGAGGTCCGATACTTTCTGCAGGGCCATAGCAGCGTCGAAGATGACGACGACAATTCGAGGACTGGTTGATTGATCCGTGCAGTCAACTGAGAAGAATGGCGATCACAAGTCCGACACCTCTGCCCGGGCTCAACACGCGGGCGAGGGTCCAACGTCACGTGCCCGATTCGGTGTGTTCGTGTCCCATGCGACTTCCCTGTGACCTCTGTGAACGCATCCCAGTAACCTTTCAAACCGGCTTCGTGTAGCAAGGGATGTGATGATGCATAATATGATTGAACACATTGTGCTCTTGCACGGCTTGCTTGGTTGGGGATATGAGCCACATTACATGACTCGGGATTCTAAAGTACACATTGCAAAGAAGCGAAGCAAAAGGAAGACGGAAGAGGATGGTGGCACCCGTCAACCCTGCCCAGACGCGGGGCAGGGAAAGATGGCGTGCTCTTGAAGAAGAAAGTATGGACGGTGAAGGAAGGTCAGGGTGGAGCGAGCGTGAGCCGATGTTGGCTGAGGCGCAAAGGCTACTGGCTACTAGAGGGACGGCAGATGGGGACCGGTGATAACGCTAGAAATCCGGAGCGTAATCGTAGTTGTGTGTTTTTGTTTGCTGCAAATGCTATGTTCATGTCAAGAAGTTGGGCCGTAGTGGAGCGGCGAGGCGGACCACCAGACTTTGAGCGCAAAGCTCAGCGTTGCGAGGGCTTGAGGCTTCTGCGACTCGAGTGCAGCGACGCTGCTGGGCGCAAGAAGCGGTGCCCGTCTATAATTATGGCTTTCGGAATTCGGAAAGCACCTGTAGAGCAAAGCAAGAGTGCGGAACATGTGAGTTCATTGTTCGTACCTATGCGATGACGTGCCCAGATACTTACAGGATAGATGAGGTTGAACGCCTGGTAGATCTCTTCGCGCACCTTGGCACCGGTGAGCACAATCTTGCCAGAGACGAAGATGAGCAAGACGACCTTGGGCTTGACCATTCGGTAGATCAGACCAGGGAACAGCTCAGGCTCGTAGGACGAGTAGACGCCGTGGCCGTATGCAAGACCCTCAAGGCGGATGGGGAAGCGAACGTCACATCTGAGGTGGCAGTGCGGGAGTAATGACGAGGTTGAGGTGAGCATGATGCGCAGTTATAGCCAGGATGGGTGACGGGGGCCGGCATACTCACGAGCCGACGATGTTCTGGATCTTAAACTCCGTGAACTTGGCCTCGAAGCCCAGCTTTTGGATGATACGCGCGTACTTCCTGCTGGCCAGACGGCTATCGTCCTCGGACTTTGCACCAGTGACCACCATCTTGCCGGAGGCAAAGATCAGGGCGGTCGTCTTGGGCTCACGAATCCTCATGATGACGGCAGCGAAACGCTGATGAGGGTGAAGCAGCTCATTGTCTGTCAGTCAATGTTTTCAAAAGGTGGGTGTCACGAGGAGACGAAGCAGGGCAATGCGATAAGCACCTTTGGGTTGTACTCTGCGTTGCGCGCGTGCAGTGCAATCGTCTTGAGATCCAGGCGGACATCAAGATTGACCGTTGCGACGATATTTCTGCACCAATGCATGGGTGGATGGAGGGCGCGCTTGTCAGTCACTGATGTTGTGGTGGCGATGCGAGGCGATGCGAGGCTTTACATACAAACGCCCATCCTCACTGGGTCACTCTGACTCTGCTACCTGGCGCACTGACGCTGCTTAGACGCTAGGCGTCACAGCCTAGACCATATCGGCACGCTCACTTGCCCGCGAACAACAAAGATCGGCACGAGAAGAAGCCTGTATACTCACTGCAGCACTGGCAGAGGCAGACCTTGCTGGATGGCCGCATCCGCAGACCCCAAAGCGCTGTTCTTGTAGTCCTGCAAAGCCGCTGCGTTGGCATCCTTGGCGTCGGAAGGCGCGCTGCCATGACCGTTGCTGCTCCCGTTGCTGCTGCTGTTGTTGTTCACCGCATGGTTTCCATTGACATGGTGTGAGGAAGTGTTTGCGGTGGGCAGGGCCAATCCAGCCATTGTGCGACTCTGATGGAGAGGGTATGGGTGCTGTCAAAAGTGTCGCCAGGCTTGCGACGAAGATTGACTGGCGGGCGGGCGGGTGAGAGGGGGATGAAAGACCACGAGTACGCGCTACAAAAAAAAGTCGAGTCCTTTTTTCTCAAATGGTATTCTGTTTTTTCTTGTATGCTGGTCAATGAATCCGCCCAGGGAGTGCGTCGCAATGTGTCCAACAACCGTCGAATTGTCTTCAGGGTAGCGCAGTGAAGCGTACTGAGAAGTGATGTGCAAGAGCGCGTCTGTTCGCGGTGTGTGTGGCGGGTGGGAGCGAGCTGGAGATGACACGTAGTGGTAGGGAGGCAAGGTGGCGGCGCGGGGAAAAGTGCGAGTGGGTTTGCCCCTCTATATATAGTCGCACTCGGCCGATGCAGTGCGCGCGCCGCGCCTCCCGCGTCGAGGCAAACGACGCAAAACACGCGCAACGGAAGACGTGACGTGGCGCGACGGAGCGCGACGGGACGCGACAGTCCAGGTGCCTCACTCAGTCCCGCCTGTCTGGGTCTAGGTCGTGTGCGCTTGTGCGTCTGCCACTAGGCGCGCACTAGGCGAGGCCAACTTCCCGTTGTTCTGGGCGAGTCGATTGCCTATGCGCCTTGGCCAACAGACTTTGTGCGCTCATGGCTGCCCTTGTACTGCGACTTGCATGACAAAGTGACTCAATTCTAACGCTCACCGAGTCTCTCTGTTCGTCGGATATGATACAAAAGGACATCATACAAAAGGAGCTTCTGCCCACACAGACAAGGAAACGAGAGAGAAGATGCCAGATCGTTGTTACTTATCGTGACGAAGATGAACGCACCCTGACCTGGAACAACGGAATACAGTAAATGAGACGATGCCGATATGTACACTTGAAACCACGACTGCCATGCCCACCTCGACGCCGCTACTGAGCCTGCGTCGGCACCCCTCGGGCACTGCTATTCTGTCCGCTGGGCTCATCCTCCTCCCAGGGGGACTTGTCAGGGAACGCGCCTTTGGCCCACCCCTGAAACAGCGCCCTCATGGGGCGCCGGGCGCTCGCTGAGTAGTCGTCGTTCAGACACACAAAGGCATGCTTCCCCTTTTCGGCGGTGAGACCCTCAAAGAATGCCCTTGTGCTCCGCGTATTCTCCATCCGGAAGAACTCTCCAGGCGCTTCGCCAATGGCATACTGGTAGCGCGCAAGGAGTCGCAATGCAAAGGCCCGCTGGGACTCGCCAGACCAGCCCAGGTTGGTGGCGATGACTGCGGCGGAGAAGTTGGGCTTGTCCTGCTCAAATGGAGAGTCAATCGGTAGAGGGGCACCGGGATTGTCGTACTTTTTCTGCTGGGTCGAAGGAGGTTTCTTCATGTCCCAGTGTGGCGTGAGCGGGAGGTGAGGCTCCTGTCTTGACGCAGGGCTTTCGGTGGTGGCGTCTGTCTCTGATGATGACGAGGAGAAGCGCTTGGCTCGCGGAGGCAGGACAGACGAGAGACCCGCCTCGCCCGATGCGCCCACGAGATGCACAATCAGGCAATCTCCACACTTTTGCGCCTTCTCAAATGTCCAACTCCTGAACAAATCTTCAGCCTTGATGCGACCCTGCGCATCCGTAGGGATCCCACCCATGCAACCTGGCAAGTCGAGGCGACACGCCACTCTATCAGCACGATAGCGCTTGTCCGTGTAGCGTGTCAGACCTGGGCGAGGGTGATACCGCGGCCAAGTCTCCTTGCCCACCTGCGATATGCCCGACGCCCGCCCTCCACCTGCGGGCCTGCCAGGCGCCTTGGACTGCACGAATGGGTGCAGCGTCATGAAAGGATAGCCATCCAAGGAGACAAAGCTATACTCCGTCTTTCCCGGTCGCGGAAAGGACAGCGCATCGAGTTGCTTGAGATGCTCGTTGTCGTCCAGGCTGGCGCGGTACGGGAAGGGCACGTTCACCGTCAGGGACAAATCTGCGGAAGTGAGGTCGCTGAAGCGGCCGAAGCCCCGCTGGATGCCCAAAGGCTGGAGCAGATTCGCAGTGAGCTCATTGATGTCGATTAGACCGTCGCCATTCTCGTCCATCTTGAGAATGATAAAGGACCACAACATTGCTTCTCGGAAGCGTTCGATGACCCAGTGTGCAAACAGAAAATGCGTGCTCAGGCCTGGGCGGAACGGATCTTGCATCCTGAAGCGCTCTTCGGCAGTATCTCTAAACTCTTGTGCCCACGTCATTCTCATCTCACGCAGAAGCGGCGCGCTGAATGCTCGCGGTTGGTGAGTGACGTAGGGGCGCACTCGTTCGCCAAAGCGCCGGTCCAGGAGCCATGCCGAATGTTGGAGCGAAGGCCACTCGCCCTTTGCGTAGCGGTCGGACACCTTGAGAGCTCGCACGACCAGGCTGTGGTCGAAGCGGAACACGGGGCCGTGGAGCGGAGTAGCAAAGTCGGCGACGGAAAGGTCCGAGGTGAAGAACATGTCGTCGTTGGCATACACAAACGTGTCGCCGAGCCCTGCCATGCCTTCGTAGCCGAGCATACTCTCCATGGCAATGCTGTTGAAAGTAGGAAGGACTTGCTGCTTCCATTCAACCAGGGTATTGAGGGTGTAGCCTTGGTCGCTGGAGCCGGCTGTGCTGTGGTTCAACAGCCAATTGGGCGTGTAGATGCTCCAGTCATGATGCACGCGGATGCCGTCGAGGTGGGCAGCGTGAAGTCTGGCATCGTTTCCCACCAGCACCGCCGCGTGCGACAGGTTCAACCACACGGGCAGGTGACCCCACTGCCTTCTGCCGTCTTCGCCTGTGATGACGCTGTGCTTCTTGTTGGGGGCCTCCCAGTCGACGGGCGCTGTGCCCAGAGCTGCAGCCTCCACGCTTTGCATGTCAAAAGGCCTCGGTGGCCTGAAGGAGGGTGACAGGATGTGAAGCGTGGACAGGTCCTTGAGGTGACTGTGTGCTGATCGGACGACATATCGCAACTCGTCTATCTCGCGGAACCGATTCTCGCCGACGTCGATCTTGGGTCCGTGGGCAACGGTGGGTCTGTTGGCCCTGCGATCGAGCCGTGCTGGGACTTGCGAAGGTGCAGCGGCCGCACCCGATGCGTGGACAACATCGGGGGCCGCAGGGGCCGCTGGACTGTTGTCACTTGGCGACTTGAGCGCTTCGGGAGGGATACGCCACCACTCGTTGACGATGCCCACATTGCTCTGGGCATACATCTCTAGGGCCCGGGCGTGTTCCCAGTCTGTCCCATTGACGCTGGCGACGACGACGTCGTGTCTGCGCGAAGGGTGCCCGGAAGGGTACAGGAAGCCAGTCCGCACCTTGCCTTGCGCAATCCATTCCTCGAGGGCCTGTTCATCGGCAAAGAAGGGGCTGTAGGCTTCGACACGCTCCACACTGCGTCTTTCGGCAACGGGTGGAAATGCAAAGGGCAGCGAATTGGTCGGCGGAAGGACTTGGAAGTCGGGGCGCGGACCTGGATCGTAGTCCTCGACTTCGACGGGAGGGATCTGAGGGCGTTTGAGGCCTGCAGTCGGCGCTGCGGACGGGCGTATCCGGTTATTTTCGAGGGCATCCTTGAATGCTGTGGAGGGTTGCGATACCGAAAAGGCGTACCGACCGAGCGCATACGAGAGCCAGGCCAGGGAAAGACAAAAGGCTGCTATGAGTACGAGTATGGACTTGCGGACTTTGTTACGGCGGCGCTCGCCGTGGGAGTTCCAGCCCTCGTAGAAGCCGTCGCTGGCGCCCAGAAGCAAATCCTTTTCGTGCTCGTCGTCGTGACCATCACTGCCATGCTCGGGAGGCGGGCGTGCGGCTCGCTGCGATAGTCCTAGATGCTGTTGCCTCTGCTGCCTCTTTAGGCGGCGCTGCAGAAGGAAGTTGGCGACATCCTCCTCCTCTGCTGGGTCGACGAGCCTCTGTGGGGTCTCCGCCCGGGCCGGGCCCGAGTACCGGCTCGACTGGCCAGAAGAGTCACTGTGCGTACTGCGGTGCTGTCGCAGGTGAGGATTGTGCGACGAGGACGGGTCGGAAGACGCTGGATCCGAGGAAGGTAGCATCAGGGCGACACACTGCCTGTCATGCGGGATACAAGGTGGCGTATCAAGAGGAGCAGAAGGGAGGGAGAGGAGGAAAAGGTGGCAGGCATATTGCCATTGGCGTCTTTGCTCGTTCGCTCAAGGTGCAACTCTGATGCTTGTGACTTGGGCCAAGCTTTGCTGGAACGCAGCAACAATTGGCACGCCACGCCGATTGTCCACACATGTGCGTGGCAAACGCATTGAACGTCGGCGCGGGTGAAAGGTCGCACCGGGTGGAACGGAAAGGGCAGGTCTCTCGCGAGTTTCATACTGTGTCCGTCGGTTCTGATGCGGAAGGGTCCGATCCTCCTGTCCTGATTGCCGTGACTTGATTGAGGTGCACCTCAAGGGTCTGCAGAGTGTGGCTGCCCTGCGCCTTGCCGCGCTGCCGCTCTGCCGTCTCCTCTGCCCGTTTCAGCGTGCCGAGGGCCCTGCAGCCACAGATGCCGCGATTGGGGCGGAGGCGGCAGAAGAATTGAGGCGTGTGGGCTGGCTGGGCGTGTGCGGCTGGGTGTGTGAGGCTGAGCGTGGGACCTCAATATAGCCAGAGAGGGCAGGGAATCGCGGCGTCTTTCGGTTCCGAGGACAAATGCCTCGACGACTTTTCTTCCACTCTGGGATAATCCCAATTTGGCTCCAAACGAATCGCGTTCAGGCGGCGATTGCTCTGAAGGCCCCAGTCGAGGGCAAGGGCGCGACAAAGGGGTCCGAGGACTGTCTCAAGAGGGAGCGCGCCAGTGTTACTTGTCTCTCCTTTTTGCGGGTTCTGGAAGGCCGCAACGCTGACTGCTCGTTCGTTGCAACTCCCAGGCAAATCTCATGAAGCCGCCTCAGCGCTCTGCTCTGCCCATGCTCATCCTGCCTCATGAGTACGACGAGTTGCTCTTTTCCCTGCAGGCACCGCCGTCCATCGTTCCAACAAGCGAAGCGAATCGCACGCGCCTGCTGTGCTTGCACCGCACCGCACCGCAACTGCGAATGGCTGCCTGGCAAACACGGAGGAGGGGGTTGAGCGACACTTTTCGATCTCATCTTGAGCGGAACGAAAAGTGTGCTCGAGGTTGCGTTTGCGTTTGGTGTTCATCGGAGGAGACGCGAGGCTGGCTACGAGTCGACACATCTATGACAACCCCAAAGCTGCGGAAGCGCGGGTGAATGATAACCACTTTGCGCTCCTCTTGCAATTCCTTGCTTCCGTCCATTTGCTTCAAGATAAATGTTGCGCTTTGGCACCCATGGCATTGAGACCAAGCAAGCTCCTGTGTCGGCGAGTTTCGCAGCATTAATGTCAGCCTAATGCCAGCCTTGCATGTGCCGGTGCCGACCTGTCGGTCACACCCAGATCCCGAGTGCCATGCGCTGCGAGCCAGCTTGGATTCCGCGAAGGGTAGATAGATGAAAGACGATGTCTCCATTCCGCACTGCGAGCGACGTTAATCAACTGATCCGACGCTCCCATTGAATAACGCGTTCAGAACAATCTGATTGGCAGTTGATACAGACGAGTTGCGGTTCATTATCGAGTGCGCCCGCCAGCCGCACTTCTTCGCTTTCTCGCGACCGACCGACGACGACGACTAGCGCGCAGGCATGCCCATACGCCGCGTCTCACTTTTGAGATTCTCGATTTCCGTGATGCAATTAGAGGGCCAAAGAAGGGTGGGCGAGCGCGCTGCGCTGGCTGACGTACTGCCCGGGAGCGCGGCCAGCACCTGGGACGCACGCGTATGCAGCACGACGCAGGGTTGCCTGCCGTGCAGGAGGGGGAGTGGACGAGGCGGGTGGGCGAGACGAGGGAGAGCGAGCAGCCGCGCAGAGTAGCCAAGCCAAGCCAATGCGGACGAGGGGTCGATGCTGCGTTCGGTGTGGACAAGGACAAGGAGATGCCAAGACGAAGAGGAGTGACGAGAATGCACCAGGTTGGCCTCGGCGAAAAGGAGGGGGAGGCGTTCGCTGGCTGGCTGGCTCGCCTCGCATCTCGCCTCGCTGCTCTTCATCGTCACCTCACGTCGCTTCCTGAGACTGCCACGAGTAAAACAGGCAAGGGACGCGAGTTGGACACGACTCGGGGCGAGAATCAGGACGAGAATCAGGGATCTGCCAGAGGGAGAAAGGGCCCGACTGAGGATTACAGAGCAGATGCAGCATCGGCGCCACGCAGCGCGTGTTGGCCGGCAGCGCTGTGGCAGCTTGGGCGGCGTTGTATTGTAGGCATTGTATTGTAGTCGCGCTTGGGGGGGGCAGGCCGCTCTGGTGTGCTGCCGCTTGGCGGGAACATTTTTTCCCGGCCGCGCGGGCGGGCGGGCGGGAGGGCGGCGTGTGCCGCACCGCAACGCAGCAGTCAACACAGCCTCTGCCGACGACGACGGCGGGCAGACAACACAAGCGTTGCAAAAGCATGGCGGGGATCCAAATTGACGGACGGACAGACAGACAGATGCCAGTGGGGTGGGGTCGGCGGTGGGCGGGTGGCCAGCAAGGGCGGCATGGCATTCTCAAATGGCCCTCTTCAAGTCGAGCCAAGAGAGCCCTCAACTCGACCACGGCCAACCTCGACGGCCTGCCGGGATGGCTGCGCGACTTTGGAAGACGCCAATGCGGCCCCGCAGGCCAAGCAAATGACGCCTACCAAAGCCCCAGATGGAGCCCAACAGACGCCGGGGTGCCCGCCTCCTGCGAATGTCGGACGTCGCAGCATCGACGCTGGTGGTTGTGGTTGGTGCTGGTGCGAATTGTGATGTTGGCCATCTCGCCGACAGGGCTGCATTGGCACCTGCGTGTCCGTTGCGCGTGCGCTTGCTGCCTCACCTTGCCTTTCTCTCTTTGCCTGCCTGCCTGCTTTGCCTGCCTGCCTTGCCTGCCTGTCCGCCTGCCTGCCTGCACCTCTTGCCTTGCCCATTGTTGATCCGCGCTCCAAGTTCGGTGCCTCTTGATAGCAAATCGTCGGTCGACGCAACGGTCCGAGTTCCCTTCCATTGCCATTGCTACTCTCCGTACAGCCGTTCTCCCATCCAACTGGTTCAACACCCATCACACCACTCACCCAAGAGCCCGCTCACAACCTACACCGCATCCTTGGCCCGAGCCTGGCTCGCTCCCGCGCTCGCTCCCTTTGGCTGCTCCCGCTCCTCTTGCTCCTTCTTTTGCTCCCGTCGCGCTTGCACGCGCCCGTCCACCCACTCGCACGCACGCAGCTGTGATCGACGGCCGTCCCGCTCTCCCGTACCAAAGTCTACTCGTCCAATCCGTCCTTCTTTTTTCCCCTTTTCGATCATCTATTCGTCCCTTGACTCTGCGCTCTTTACTCTTGATTCCCGTCGCCTCGCTCGCACTTCTCGACCAGCCTCGACTCTAGCGTTGGGCCATACTTTCTTTACTTTCCAAGCTTGGCCCTTTCGACGGGTCTCACGGGCAGCCGACTATTCGCGACGCCCTGCTGTAATCGCTGCCGAGACCTCGCTCTCCGTTGTGCATCCCTCCTTCAACATAGTTGCACCTCGCGGCGCTGATCGAGATGGCCGCCTCCCAGGAAACTTCTCCTCTGTCTACCCAGGCACCCACGCCTGCGTTCCACTCACCCATGGAAGAGCTGCCCAACACGCTGGCCTCGACGCCCAACACAGTGGACTCGGCAGCATCAAAGTCCAATGGCGAGAGCAAACGCCCGCCAAATATCTCAACATCTGCTTCAATGAAGGACGTGGCTCCCTCGCTTTCCTCTGCAAACACTGCGCGCAGGAGCACCGCCGAGCCGCCCTCGCCCACTGCCTCAAACCGGCACTCACGTCCATCTCAGAGCCGCAACCGGAGTAACTCATCCAAGCTGCTTCACCGCTTCACTTCTCGCAGTAGTACCGTCAGCAACGACGGCGCCGCTCCCGGAACACCAGGCTCTGAGCATTCTGATCTCCCCAGCCCTGGGAAAATTGATCGTGAAGCCCTTTCGCGGCCCAGGGGCAAGTACAAGAGTGGCGTCAAGCTCGACAGCGACTTCTTTCTGCCTGGACAGGAACCTGAAGCATACATGGAGACTTCCGAGCCGGCGTGGGACGAGAGCGCCGTCAACCCGCAAGATGACGAGGAGGTGCGGCAGATGCTGGCATCGGGTGGCACTGCCGCTGCCAAGGCGTACTACAGCAACCTTGGCTATGGTCGTCCCGTCTTCCCAGCCCAGCAGCGTGCCCTCATGGAAGCCTCTGCAAAGGCAGCACTCGCTGCTCAAGCCAATCAGGCAGCCCTGCCCCGTCGCACCAACCCGTCCAGACCATCCCCTCCCCCGAGCATGACACACGTCCTGCAACAGCAGGAGCAACAGCAACAGCAACAGCAGATGCGTAGGAGTCCCCTGGGTGCAGCCGTTGAGACGAAGGGGGTTACTCTGACAGACGACGCTTCGCCGGCCTCGAAACCTGCTACCCCGGCGGACACGGGAGCAGGAGCAAAGCATACAGCGCAGAAGCCTTCGACGGGCGGCAACTCCACTGGTCCCTCTGCCTGGAAGGGCGACTCGGGCAAGACCTCGCCCGCCCCGGAAGAAGAAACCACGCCTGGTGGGAAGAGCCCGGCTCCCAGCATCAAATCGAGGCGCAAAACGTTCCTCGGTTTTGCATCCAAGTCTACAGATAGGGTTGACAAGATGGACAAGATGGGCAAAAAGAGCCGTCGAGCGTCGCAGGTGTCCGTCAATGGAGAACCACCCAAGGAGCCCGCAGAAGAGGTTCCCAGGAGACGGCGGTATCCGAATACGCGCGAGTTGGACCTTGTGGCCACGGAGCTGGCAACCGAGGCAGCCATTGAAGCCCAAGGCGCTCAAGCCTTTGGGCCGCACGGCCACTGGGGCCCTACTCCCATTGCATCTGGCTCGCGGACTCCGGCTGAGAGGCGAATGTCCGCCTACGATCGGCAGGCTGGTACTCCGGCTCTCAACGGCTCGCATGTCGCCTCTCCCAGCTCTGGTAGCCTTGCCAGCATGTCGAATGGGTTCCAAACATTTACTCCGCCATTTGCTCGAGAACAGCGCCAGGGCTCACCTACGTCCTCGCTTCCTGGAAGCCCTCGATCCCCCGGTCTGACAGACCTTCCCGTGAGTATGCTGGCCCTACGAGCACCAGCCGCGTATATGCCACTGACCTGTTTGTCACACGCCTATTCTCATTCGTCCGCACTTCGAGCAGGCGAGAACCGGCCTTCCCAAGTCGCCCTCGAATGCCCCTTTCTCTACCGTGACCCAGAAGGCCCACGTTGCTGGCATGCCGACGGACATGCTTACTGGTCTCGGAGATGGCCCCTACCCGATGTTGCCTCCTCGCAATGACATGTTCCTCGATCCATTCGGTAGTCCAGACACCTCTGGCTACAATTCCGGACACACCACTCCACGCCGAAGCAGGGTTGCCTCGGGCTCTGCGACGCCCGGTGCCAATGGAAGCAGCAAGAGGAGTGTCCTCAGCATGACGATGCACGACCCAGAGGCCGAGTCGCAAGGGCTCATTAAGCCGACCAAATCTGGCCGGAATACGCCGTGGGGAAGCCGCGCACCGAGCCGCACTGTGACTCCCAAGACGTCTTTCAAAGACCTCAACGAAAAGGCGAAACAGCAGCAACAAAGCAACAATGCGGCCTTTGCTGGCAACCGACGTCGCAGTCAGGGCGAAGAGTCGGCCCTTTTGGCTGCCGTCTCCGCGGCTGCTGCAATCCCGACGCCGGTCATGGAAGACCCGCAGCCCGTCCGCCAAGAAGCTACAACTACCAAGTCAGAAGCAGACGGCAAAGCCGCCAAACCTGCGGCTGCGGACACCCAGACTCAGCCCACCGAGGACGCTGCAGCTGCGCCAGCTAGGCAAGCGCGTCCGCCAAAGCCCGAGTCGGCAGCTACTGCCGACACAAAGAAGAAAGCACGACGCTCCATCTTCGGGGGCTTCAACAAGAGCTCGAGCAACGTCGCTGCTTCGGAAAGCAAGGACAAAAAGGCTGCCAAGCAGGCCAAGTCCAAGAATCTGGAAGTTCCAGGAGCTACTATCCCCAAGTCTCCTTCTGCGTCTTCTCAGTTCAGCCAGTCGAGCAGCTTGCCTCAGTCGCCAGCGTCGGCAAGGTCATCAGCGCTTCTGAGCACCGGCTCCGTCGCACTCGACTCGAGCTCCAGCATTTCGCCTAAGATCTCGCCCTCGTCGGACTCTGCCCGCGCTTCTGCGCCTCCCGCGACAGCCGTCACTGCTTCGACTTCTGGTCTCTCTCCTCTGAGCAACGAGGTCAGGGCCACCGAGTCGCAGGCCGACTTGACATTGACCCGCACCAAGTCTCCGGCGCGTCCTCCTCGTTCCCCGCAGCGCAACAAGGACGCGGCCACAGTTCCATTGCCGGGACAGGCCCCTCAAGGGAATGGATCTGCGCAGCCGCGTCAGACGGAGAAGGCGCGGCCCTCCCAGTCTCCGTCGAAGCAGACTCCGACAAAGGCAGATGCTGCGTCTGTGCGTTCTGCCGCGACGGGCGTCTCGACGTCTTCCAAGAAGGACACACCAAAGCGCCCTGGCAACTTCAAGCGTCTGTTGTCCAAGTTCGGCGGCAAGAAGGGGCAGAGTGACCTTCCACCGAGCCCTAAACCCGACTCGGCTGCCTCCAAGGCAGCTGCGGTCAAGGCCGCTCCGTCGCAGAAGCCCTCGCAAGCGACCATTGTTGCTGGTCCTGCGCCTGTCAGGGCACAAAATGACGCCAAGACGGAAAAGGTCCCGCCTGTTGAGAAAGCCACGCCTGTCAAGGCGGCGACCGACAGCCGCGCGCCCGTATTGGGCGACATTAGTGGCATCGGGGGCGGTATCAAGGGCGTAGTCAGCGAAAGTGGGCGCCGAAGCTCGGTTGCTTCGAGCAGCTCGAACTACAGCCGCCAGGCAGACGTAGGGCTGCTCACGGGCGATACTAGCCACGCCGACCGGGACCTGAGCGGCAATCTTCGCACGAGCCTCTCCACTGGCTCTGTCTCGGCCTCGAGTCGCAGCCCCAGTGGCGCCGGCACGTCCGGTACCTCGGGACTTGCGATGACCCCCGATGACTACGTTGATCTCAAGTACGGCCCAAAGGACGTGAACCTTGGTCCGACTGTCACTGCGGCGCCCGCCGTGCCCGTGACGCTGGCGCCCCAGCAGGTCCAGGTATCGCGCTAGACGCGCACGGCGCCAAACCGCCATCCGAGTCAGCATAACGCCTCATACGTCTTGATCTTCCACTTCCACTGTCCTGCCCGCCAAGGCACGCGCTGCCCGGACATCGCCAGGCCAGTGAATCCCTCTCGAGGCTCGGCCTTTTTTATACACATTTTTGGACACTCTCTTAGTTCCGGTCTCCGCGCCCGTCTCGATCCGCCCCGCTTCGTGCCCGTCCCACCCCGTCCAGTGCAACACTCATCATTCCCATTGCTAGCTACCCCGAAGCTCGAGCATGCACCACACACTCGCCACCATCCATCCCCCCTCATTGCAGTCCCATTCCCGCCGCCGCCCTCACTACACACATACAAACGAACATTCCCTTTCATACTGCGCAACCTCCTGGGCGCCACTCTGCGCCCGCTCGCCCCGAGTCGGGCGGGCGGACGTGATGTTTCTCTTCTTTTTGCTCATTTTCATCTTCTTCTTCTTCCTTTTTACACTTCCTCTTTATCAACCTTTTTATACACTTTTCTTTCGTCTCATTCGCCGCACAGCTTGATGCGCTTGCAATGCTATCACATGCTACCTCCCCTCGTCCTTGCCAAAATCTCCGGTCGCGCGCACAACGCTGGTGTACAGACAGTACTGACGTCATTTCATTACAAAGCGTGACGATGAGGCCACAAGTGAGGCCCTCTATGTGCAATTCCAGCGCCGGCGCGGCGCTACGTCTGCGCAGCAGCACGAACCATCTCCTCCCTCCCAATCGACGCCTTGAGGCACATCTCCCTGAAGATGCTCGTACTCATCGTCTCTCCCTCCCCGCCACCGCCCTTCCCATCAAACAACTCCAACGGCCGCCCAAACTCGACGACCCGTCCCTGATCAAAGACCGCAATCCTATCATACGCAATAATCGTGCGGAGCCTATGCGCAATACAGAGGAGAGTCCGATCCCCAAATTCCGTGCGGATCGTCTGCTGGATGCGCGCGTCGGTAGCGACGTCGACGGAGGCAGTCGCCTCATCGAGGAGGATGATCCGACTATCTTTTACGAGGGCGCGCGCGAGGGAGACGAGGGAGCGTTGCCCGAGAGAGAGGTTCGATCCTTCTTCTTCGATGGGGGTGTCTAGCGTGAAGCGCTGTGGTCCGGCGGTGGCGGTGGCGGCGGTGGTGGGGGACTTCTCTCCAGAGGCGGGGACGGAGGCGGGCGTCTGCGCGCCGCTGTCGACTTGAGATGGCACGACGACGTCGTCGGAGGAAACGAGGTAGGCGCGCTTCAACGCGTCGTTCAGACGGTCATCATCGTACTCGCCGAATGGGTCCAAATTGCTTCGGAGCGTTCCGCTGAAGATGAGTGGGTCTTGCGGGAGGACTGCGATCCGCCGGCGCAGGTCAGAGAGCCCGATTTTGGAGATGTCCACTCCGTCTATCGTTACGCTTCCTTGTTCTAGTTCGACGAGGCGCAACAGCCCAGTGAGGAGACTGGACTTTCCCGCGCCTGTGCGGCCTACGATGCCGACTTTTTGGCCTGGTGCGATCCGCAGGCTTACGTCGTTGAGTACGCGGGGCAAGCCCGGGCGGTAGCGCAGTGCGATGTTCGAAATGTTTACTTCGCCGCGTTCGGGCCAGGACGGGGAGACGGCGTTGGGCACCTCTTGGACGGCCTCCTGGTCGAGCTGGTTAGCGTAGTATGTAATGCGCTCTACGCTATTCATATTATTCTCGACTTCTGCTACCTGGCGCGTCATCCAGGAGAAGGCCTGCGTCGTGGAGAGGACGTAGCTCAGTGCGACGCCGACTTGCGCGGGGCTCAGCGAGGGCTCGACGACGACGAGAATCGCGACCAGGAGGGTGAGGATCGCGCCGAGGAAGTCGAGGCGAATACCCAGCCAGCGCTGGTTGACAATCGTCATGAAGTAGGCGCGGTTCTCGTGGTCGTTGCGCTTCATGTTCTCGTCGAGGAAGGTGGTGACCTCGCCATAGGCGCGAACGACGGTCAGACCCGTGAGGGACTCGGAGAAGTGCGAGTAGAGGCTGGAGCGAAGGATGGCATCGAGGCGCTTGAGCTCGCGCGCGGAACTGCGGTAGAAGTAGGCGCCAAAGTAGTACCCGATGAGGATAACGGCGACGATGGCGATGAAGTAGTGCGTGAGGATGGTGATCAGGATGATGCTGCCCATGACTGTGCCGAATGTGTTGAGTGCCATGCGGAAAGAGTCGGCGAGCTGATTGTCTGCGACGTCAATGTCCTTTGTGAGGATGTTCATGATGCGACCCACGGGCGTCGTGTCGAAGAAGGACATCCTGGCGTGGATGATACCCCGCATGGCGTCGTGGTGGAGATTGGCACACGCCCAGAAACTGAGCATGCTCGTGGCATAGCCCATGAAAAAGGTCATGGCTGCAACAGCAACACCCAGGGCGGCATACACGCCCATGTAGAGACCGTCGTACTTGTCGCCCGAGCCAAAGGTGCCGTCTTGCCACCACACCAGCCAGTAGCTGTTGAGGACTGTTGCGCCCTGAGCTAGGCACACGGCAAAGATGACGAGGGGCAGCATGAACTGCCCGCGACCAGCCCGGAGATAGTCCTTGTAGACTTTGCCTGCAACGGATCCCGTATTGCGGTTCTCCTGCGTCATGATGCCTGCGCCAGCCTCGCTCTTTTGCTTCTTCTCATTGGCGGCATCGCTGTGCTTCGTCTGCTCGATGGCCTCATCCTCGTCTTCAATCTTCTTCTCTTCTTCCTCCTCTTCCTGCCCGCCGAACTCTTCCATGAGTCGAGCAAAGGCACCTTCCGGCCGAGCCTTGAGCTCCTCAAACGTCCCACTCTCGGCGATGCGGCCATCGTCGACGGTGACGATGCGGTCGACGGCGTGGAGGTGGTGCAAGGCATGTGTGACGAGCACGACAGTCTTGCCGCGCGCCTTGAGGTCGAGAATGGCATTCTGGAAGACGGCCTTGCCGACGTGGGCGTCGAGTGCCGAGAGGATATCGTCAAAGAGGTAGATGTCAGGGTCAAAGTAGAGTGCGCGGGCAATGGACACGCGCTGCTTCTGCCCGCCACTGAGGGTGATGCCGCGCTCGCCGATACCCGTGAAATCACCCTGTGGGAGCGAAGCCAAGTCGCCCTCGAGCTCGGCGAGGCGAATGCATCGCCAGTAGCGCTCCTTGTCGTAGGGCTGTCCAAAGAGAATATTGTCCCTCAGGCTGGCGGCCTGGATCCAGGCCTGCTGCGGGACGTAGCCAATGGAATGACTGCCCCAGATGATCTCACCCTCCTTCTTGGGCATGTCACCCAGGCAAGCCGACAGCAGCGAACTCTTACCACTGCCGACGGGGCCCACGACGGCGCAGAGCTGACCCTTGGGGATCGTGAGATTGAGGTGCCGAAGCGCAAAGGGGGCTTGTTGCTGCTGCTGTTGTTGTGGCGCGACATCGATGTCGGTGATCCTTGGGCCCGTCTTGGTCTCGGCAGTGGCAGTGGCTTCACTCTGGTCTGCTGCTGCACCAGCTGCCTGCTCGGCCTTGGTCTGCTCGAGGGCCGCCTGGGCCGCCTTTTGCGCCTTGCGCTGCTTCCTTGTTCCTTTGCCCTTGGGCAGGTCTGCCGCGGCACCCTTTCCGCCCTTGCTCCCTTTGCCCTGCATGCTCCCCTCGGAAGGCTTTGTAGCTTCAAACCACTGAAAGGTACCATCGACGATGTTGAGGGCGTGCTTGGACAGCTCCTCGTACTGCGCCTCGTCTTGCATCTGGTCGGCCTCGAATACCGTCTGCAATCGCAAAAAGGCATTGTAGGCGTCTGTGCCCGAGGAGAGGGACAGAGGCAAGAACATGAGGGGCAGACGAAGCAGCTGGAAGAGGGTGAGTGCAGTGAAGATGGATGCTGGGTTGAGGTCGTGTCCGATGGCCTTGTAGATGATAAAGGAGATGACGGCGGCGAGTGTAGGCAGCGAAAAGGACAAGGCCTGCTGGAAACTGCGGAGGACGAGGAGCTTGCGAATCCCCTGAAGCTCCTTGCGGCGAATGTAGCCGAGGCGTTTGAGGAAGTTGCTTTCGTAGGAGAAGCTCTTGACGATGCGCATCCCGCCCAGGAGCTCATTGATGAGTTTGCTGCGCTGGTCGGTAAAGACCATGGAGCGGGACCGGGCGCCAAACATGAGCTTCATCATGAATGCCTGGAAGGGCATCGAGAAGACCAAGAGGGCAAAGCCGGCCAAGGCCGATGGTCCAATCTGGACGATGAGGAGTGCCAGGCAGATGCCGAGCTGGATGGGCGTGGTGAAGATGAGGGGTGCCCAGGCCGAGGCAAAGTCGATGCGAGAGACGTCGGTCGAGGCGTGGTTGAGGAGTTTACCGGGAGAGCGGTCCTTGGCATTCATCTTGGTACTGCGCCGGAAGATGGCGGCGATGAGGGCGGAGCGAGCATACACGCCCGAGGACATGGAGCGGAAAAAGAATTGATGCTGGAAGATGGAGGAGAGGACCTGCATGACAAAGAGGAGGAATGCCCAGCCGATGCCGTGACCCACGGGTGGGGCCTTGATGGAGGGGTCATAGTGGGCGATGTAGTGTTGCTCACCAAAGTTGATGACCTTGCGGAGGACGAGGGGCGAGGTGACCTGGCTGACGTCGCCGAGTGCCTTGATGACGATGCCGCTCCAGATGAGCCAAGCCATTTGGCCGTGGAGGGCCATGACGAGCGAGGGTCGCTTGTAGCCGCTGCGGTTGGGCGGTGGCTTGGGCGGGGGTGGTCCACTGTTCTTGCCGCGTTTGCCCTTTCCCACGGGCGGGTCCCAAGCACCCTTTGGTGGTGGTGACCTCCATTCCTGCTCACGTTGGGCGGGGCTCCTAGCGGCGGCGCCCTTTTTGCCCGTGGCCCTTTGCAGGCCGTATGCAATGGACCACTTGAGCTTGCGCTTGAAGCCGACGGGTACCTGTCCACTGGCCAAGCGCTCATTGTACTCGCGTGCCTCCTGTACGCGCACGTCCCAGTCGGCAATGAGGCGTTGGGACATGTATGCACTCTCGCGATTGGTGCCCAGCTTGTTGAGGTCGGTGGACTCGAGGGCTCGCCGCCACCCGAGGACCATGATGGGCGTGGCCCACTGGTAGGTGAGCTTGCTCAGGAAATTGGCGCTGAGCAAGGGCGAGTCCTGCGCCTCGTCCATGCTCAGTGGCGGGGGAGGAGGCGGATTCTTTGGCCGCCAGAATTGCCAAACGTGCTGGCGCAGCGATGCATCTTGTTTGCGGCGCTCGCCAGGGTTGTAGGCGTATCCGGCCTTGGCCTCTTTGTCGTCGTCGTCGTCGTCGTCATCGCCACTGGCGGGAGGGATGACCTCCTTGTCGTCGCCGTCGCCGCTGCGTGCAGCCGCGACCTTTTCGTCGTCGAGGTGGGAGGGATGCTTTGCGTCTACGGGCGTGTCTGGTTCGCGCGTCGAGGCGTGAGAGGATTGCGAAGAGGAGACCATGGCGGTCGGTGAAGGTGGCTTTGCGGCCACAGAGAGAGGATGATGGATGTGCGATTGCTAGGATGGAGATGTGGATGTCCAGATCTGCCCCATGCTATTAGTAGTCTTGCTGATGGCCCTGCCACGATATGCTGCTGCCACGCACGCTTGTACTACTGCTCAGTCGTTGTGCGTGGGGCTGAGTCAGGGGAAGCACCGTCGATGAGGATCTGAGACTTGAGCCTGGTGCGGAGTTGGAGTTGGACGAGGTGGGAAGAGGTGGGGGGAGTGGCGTAAGTGTGGGCTCGGCGCCGAGGGACGGTACCGACGACGCTCGTATCAAAGGCAGTCGCAGTCAGTTCTCTCTGTGTGTGCGTCTATCACACTGCTTTCCGTCGCCGTTTAGAGGTGGCGCCGAGCTGTCCGTATGTCAGTGCTGCGTGTTTCACTGCCCTCTCCTCGATAGACCCGGACATCTGGTCTTGCCCCCGTCCTTCTCTTCTGCATCGGCAGCGGCAGCCTTGTCTTTGCGTCTTTGCACGGATGACATCCGCTGCCGCTGCCGCTACCGTTGCCGCTGACCTGACAGGACTGAACTCACGCTCACGCTCACCTCACGCAAGGGTCCGATCGCCTCCCGCCCCGCCCCGCCTCGCCTCGGTGGAGGCGGCGGGTCCGCCGACGGACGGACGAAAAAAAGTGCTGAGCTGAGCTAACGAATGGCTTTTTCATCGTCGCTAATCTCCCCTCCTCTAGCCTCAAGCCTCTGAGCGCTGAGGCTTCTTCTCTTTCCGCGGTCTCGCTTCGTTGCTTCGTTGCTTCGGCTCGGCCCGCCCCCCTTCGGCCTCCTCCTCACCCTCCCCCTCTTTCCCCACCCCGCCTCGGCCTTCGGACATTCGGCCTCTTCCACCGCGTCCGGCGCCGCCGTGGCCGCGTTCATCCGTCCGCTCATCCACT